>BBSZ01006178.1:0-22545 GCA_000981365.1 Subanguina moxae | reverse complement strand
TTCAAAAAAATGTGTTTGTGGCATTGTGTTTTTGACCTATGTTTTGCTGGTGTCTTCTGGGCATGTTATATACCAAAACGTAGCCTAGAATCTAAGCTAAATTTTGGTATATAACATGCCCAGAAGACACCAGCAAAACATAGGTCAAAAACACAATGCCACAAACACATTTTTTTGAATTAGGGGTGCCAGTTTAACGAGGTTCGACTGTACGCTAAAAACGATGAAAGCGTTTTTTTGCGAACTTTTTCGTACCAGAAATTGGGTCTTTAAAAGTTCCAACATTTCGATAATTTGAGGGACTAAGGTAAACCAAAATTTTTGGCAATATATATAAGAAAACCCTTTTCTTGCTTTTTTCTGTTTTCCTTGCGATGTATGTGGCCTCTGGGGTATTTTTGAGTATTCTTTACCAGGGTCAAAAATCTGAACTACGAAAAAGCCGCAAAAATGAGACAAAACAGTGACTAGGCACAAAACTTTACGGTAAATATTACAGGTGGAATAAAATATCAGAGAAGGAAAAGATACAGACGTATTACATAACAATAATTTATATCTGCGCCGACAATACAGGCTACATCCAAATCACCTATTAACATAATCGGTACACATAAAATACAATTGTTTATCAACTGGCCAAACATTTAAGCGCAATTTAAGTGGTCAAAGTCGGTTAGAAGATGATGAATACCCATAAAAGAAAAGGATAAATTAAATGATCCTCGACACTGACTGGAAGTCCAAACATGAAGGTAGAGAAAGTGTTTCCAGCTGGAAGTCGGAGTAAAGGAAAGATTCAGAGTTGAAAGGCTCTAAGAATGTGCCTCGCATCAACAGTTCATCCTAAAATTGTTATTTATAAGAGACATATTTATGGTGTAACAAGATTCTATCATATCATTTTATATCATTTTAGTGCATTATCAGTAACTTTGCAAGTTTACAAATACTAAGTTTTATGTCTCTAGCCCTAAACATTATTTTCACATGCGTATATGTTCGCTTCTGAACTTTTTAAATCTCAGACTCATGGAATTTCAAACTAGCATATGTGATCATGATATAATCTCAGTGCGTGGGATTATACGCCCCCCCCCCCTCAAAAAATGTAAGTCGCTAAATACGTGTCCCATCCGCCCTAGCCTATTTTAGTACTCCAAAAACGGTAAAGCGAGTCGTTTTGGCCCGGTCTTTCAGCCAATAAATTCATTCTTGAACTACAAGAAAACTACCTTTTCATTAGTGCTAGTCACATTCCTCAACGCTAGTTTTTGAGTGACCTTATTGATAAACTCTTCATCAATCACATCTTCTTCAAAGCCATCAGACGGAGTGAAGTGTCTGAGTATAGCCAGCACTTGTTTTGGCATTAGCGCTGTTGTCTCACTGCACAACACATCCAAATAAGCCTCGGACTTGCGGATCTGCAGTAGATGAGAAGCCTGAATGAGTGGTTCAAACATCTCAGAGCCTGCTATTTTGTTTTCGGCCAGCCAGTTCTGGATCTCTGTCACATTGTGCCTTAAAAATTAACCGTAGACTGAATATTTTGTCATCTGTATTCAAAAAAAAAATATTCAAGTCCTACTTAATAGAAATAGCTTTATCCGGAGTGCAAAGCTCTTTGCGAAATATCATATGGTTTAAGGCCAGAGAACACATCCAGCTGGCTATTTGGTGGAAGACCTGCCCAATTAGGATGTGATCAGCCCCATAATTTTTGAGTTTGTGATGCACAAAGTTTAGCTGAAATATTTAGATACAGTCTGAGTTTTTTATTTATTGTTGTACTTATCATACTTATTATTTACTTTATTAATAAACGTACACTTATTGTCTTCTTAATTATAGACATTTAACCTACCAGTTCCAGAAGATCTACTAGATAGCGTTTGCCAGCATCTTTACCGTTACACACAACTTCATAGCTTTCATGTTGTAGAATGGCAGGAACTAAACACCGGAAATTTTAGACAAAAAATTGACTGATTTTTTAATATACTGAATATATATTCTATTTCCCAGGCTTACTTAAATGACTGGCCATTTAATAATAGGTCATTTGCCGGTCAAATAAATGATTAGCTAAATTAGCCTGCTAATTAGAGCTGATTTAGCATTAATTAGCTTGGGCAATTACCTGCACACGAATCCGTCTAATTTATTCGTCAAATAAATAGCTGAACAAATGTCATTGTCTTACCAAAAAATTTTATGTTACATAATAAGCTTCTAAAATAGACCAATTTTTTTACGTTGTCTACTTTTGGCTTAGACTATTTAAATTTAATTATTGACGTTACAGAAATTAATGTTTAAATAATTTGAAATTATTAATTTCCTTTTAAGGACTCTTCCATTTAGAGTAGATGAGAGGCCTTGATGAGTGGTTCAAAGAAAACCACAAAAGAAAGCAGTCAAAGTTTGCAGACCAAAATTTGGAGGCAGGCCGATTGAATTTGGAAGAACTTTATCATAATTTGAAGGGAGAAAAAAACCAGCCGTGAAAAATATGTAATTATTTATTAACAAGACACAATGATCCCAGAAAAATGACCATGACCCACTAGTTCGACCGCCTACAGTTATTTCTTTTCAAAACTTAAAATGGCTATAACTTTTTATTTTTTGGGTAGAGCATTGTTTTCAAAACTTATACACATAGTCATAGTGTAAAATCATACTCATAGTCATAGCTAAACTCATAGTTTGACTATGAGTTTTGAAAACATTGGGGTAGTGTTACTAGGTGAAATAAGCAAAAAAATAAGTGAAAAAAAAAATTATAATTTGTCATCCGACTTTTTTATTTTGACTAATTTTAACGTTTTGCAGTGTTATTAAAACTCCAACATTGCGTAACTAAAAAATAACTGACCGATTTTTGGAATCAGAAGAGGCTAAAAACTGGTCGTGTTCGAAAAAACAGGTTCACAAATATACCTCAACGGTTTTTTTCATCAAATTACTGTAGAAAACATCGACTCTCAGCTTCAACTGGTTTCGGATAGGTTCAAGGTTAAAGTTTTTTATGCAGTAAGTGCTTTGCAGTGGTGTATTTTGAGTATTCCAATTTTTGTCATTGCTGTATTGACGAAGGAGGTTTAGCAAACGCCACGAATTTACTAGCCAAAGAGCTATCACGTCTGTGTCGTTGGAGGTCTGAAAGAAGGAATTAAGATTGGTATTGGTTCAAATTTATTATGGTAACAGACTATGGAAGTTTCTCTGAGAATAGCTAAAAAGCAAAAAGATAGTTTTAATGCGTATAGTAAGTGGGTGAGACATAGTCGGGTAATAGCCCGGTCCTCAACCTGACCGAACACATTTTTATCCGTCTAAAAATCAAGGAATGCCAAATGAGACCAGACCGTGCCCCATCCAACATGAAATGAAAAGAAATTTACCGTGAACAGCATTAAAAAGGCTAGTCAAACCGGCATCATCTACAGAAGAGTCATAAAAGCGAAAAGCCATGAGCAATAGGTAGGCCGGAAGGCAGGGAGTCAGCCGTTTGGCTAGTCGAGGTTTTAAGTCTAAAATAGTAATTTGTAAATGCTGCTCACAGCCTCAGCCTAGTACAATTCAGTACAGTCTACTTAGGGGAATATACTTATATTTCATGTGTTCCACTGCAGCAGGTGTAATTTGGATTCTTACGCTTTTGTTACAAATTGTAATACAGGTAGTGTTTTCAAAGATGAAATGGAATTCTATTTTCCACTTCATTTTACTTTAGAGTCCTTTTTAACCTCTTTTGTCTGTAAACTTGATATTGTGATCACGGTCAAAGTTATAGACGAGAGTATGCTCTAAAACTTTTAAAGTAAAACATTCGGCCGCAAACGGGAACGGCTCGCCGAGAATTTCTTAAGAACTTGAGTTTTTTTTATTCACTCCGTATTTAATTAATCAATTGAATGCTATAGCATTCGGTTAAAAATTTGGATCTCTTCTTGTTTTTGCTGTCACCCCTTTACACTTTTCTTCGGTATTTTCTCTTTTGTTCTAATTCTAAGCTTTTTGTTAAGCCTAGCAATTAATTGCGCGCACTTTTTGTGTTAGTATAAGGGACTTACCAAGTATTAATATCCTTGTAAATTCAGGCACATTAAACACCTAAATGTCCATTAATGTTTATTATTTGAGATAAACTTTCCAAAACCTGCAGCAGTCCAGAATGAGCAATATTTTCGTTGATGCGTAATGAGTCCAGACGAATGACTTCCACCTCCGATGACAAATCCAAACCTGAATTACTTCTTTTAATGATCACACATCTAAAAGCAAACAAACAACTAGCAAACCAGAGTTATTAAACTCATCCACAACATTGGAGTAGCCCCGAAGATGTGCTCTTGCTTCTGTCAGTTCATCTGATTTGCGGTTAAGTTTTTGTTGCAATGACTAAAAATAAAAAGACTACTTTGGAGGATAGAATTTTTTATTAATACAGCTATCAACTTCTTATTTTGGCAAAACAAAACAATAGGAGTAGTAAAGGGCAACTAAAAGGCACACATTAAACAAACAAAAAAACAAATAAAGTAACATGAGCAAATATTGTATTTTCTCTAATGAGACCTCATGAGTGCTTATTTTTCAATCCCCTAAAATCCGGAAAATTTCTGGGTCGCTCTTCTGACCTTTGAGTGCCCAAGCGATATTGAAAAACCGTCGTCAGTAGAGCTCATGGAAACTAATGAAATGCAATAAACATCAATGAAAATATTTTTTTCCGAAATCTAAACCTTTAAAGTCAAGGGTAAAAACTTATTAAAGAGTGAAAGCAATCAGAGAAAATACGGTATGTGACAATTTTCGTTATGACTAGAGACCGGATTCGTATGCCAAAAAGTTCGACCCAAAGGTGGGTCCGACCAATTTTTTTACCTAAAATTTTTACGGCTTGCCCATTCTGATGATAAAAGCCAACTCGCATTTTAACCCTCGATTTAGTCTGTTAAATCGAGAGTTGGATTTTTAAAGGTGAAATTGTTGAGTTGCCCAAAAACGACCGGAAAATTCAAAACCTTTATGATTTTTCGCCTTAGAGACATTATTAACATCAAAATGGGTAAAAGATGTCAAAAATTGAGGAAAAAAAATGGTCGAACCCAGCTGTAGATAGAAATTATCGGCATACGAATCCAGTCTCTAATTATGACCAGCTGAGCGACAGAAAAAGGTTATAAATTGAGATTTCAACTGAGAAAAGAAACCCACATTCAGGTTTCTTTATTTTATCATTAACTATGTATATTTAAATATATATTCCTCCAATGCATATTTGCATAATTAAACCTCTTAACTAGCTATTTGCGAAGCTTACACACACCACCATTTGCATGTTAAAAATTGAAAACAGTTAATTGGCTATACAGTTAGCTATTTAATAGAAGACTATATAAGTGGAATGTCAAGGCACTATTAGCAAAACAAAGAAAGAGAACTCAAAATAACTAATGCTTTATTAACACCATAACCTAGGTAAACGAAATACGAGAAAAAGCCCACCACAAACCACAAAACAAACAGGAATACAAAGCCACAGGGGGGATAGCAGAGTGAAATTTGTCCAAATTAATACGCGAAATAGGGAAAGAAGCAGATGGGAGAAGTGAAAATCTATAACCCTTCATTACCAAATTTTCTTGCACCAAGTCCTCCAAGCCTTGCCCATTTTGCTCGATTAAAGGTGTAGATGAAGCATTCTGCAATGGATGAGCAGCCTGAAATTGTTGAATTTATATTTTTATTCTACAAAAAATATAAAATTGGGTTTTAACTTTCTTTTCATTTTGACATCATAAACTCATGTTTTCTTTTAAGCGTTTATTTTAACACAACGCTATAATCATAAGCTCAAAAAACAATTAGGGAAATCAAAAACGAGCAAAAGTAGGAGAGCATAATAAATTTGAACTGCTCACAAATACAAGAAAAAAAACCCTATAGCAAAATTTCTTTTCAAAGTATTTTTAGAAAAACGTTGTCGTTTTTAAAATTTGCACTTTAACAAGGGTGTATTTTAACCAAATTCTTCTTTGACCAACCAAATCTTCTTGGCCGTAGCAATATATCGGGACTCGACTCTACGGATAATAATGTTTGCTTTTTCAATACCACATTAACTAATAGAAGCCAGGTGCCTCTTTTAGAAGTAATCAACCAAAATAACTAAAAATCTTTACTGCCAAAGCAGTGAAGGTATTCTTCAATTTTTTAGCAATTCTAAAACCACTTTGCTGGAAGTCGCCAATTCATCGTCCTCAGGAGTAGGAAAAGCTAGCTGATAGAACTCAGAGGAAGTAGCCTTTTCTGTGTCACGCACTTTTTCATTTTTAGTGGGTGAATAAAAAGAAATAGAATTATTCAAATCGTCGTAATTATCGTACACAGCATCAGATATCATTAATTCTGCCCATAAAATTAATTATAAAACACAAAAGAAATAAAGGATCAATAATACCACGTGACAAATAAAATTTTTTGTACAAACTAATAAGAAAAAATCTTGTTTGCACTGGCCTTGGGTAATCTTTCTTTTTGTTATAAATTTCAGATTTTGGTTAGACTGGTTCCAAAAAACGGTCGAGCAAGACACAAAAGAACCGCATGCATCAGATGGGCTGACGGACCAAAAAATCGTATCTGTAAGTAGAGATAAAGACAAATGTGTTCTTCGTCACGTTAGTCACCTTCCCATTGCTCTCTGTCACTTAGACGGGAAGAAAGATAGGGCTAGGGAAAAGAAGGGAACAGATATACATATCCTGTTCTTGTGGGCAGCACCTTCAGGTCTTTTCCCTGTGCTCACAAACAGACGGCTATTCCCACATTATTAGTATTAGCAGCAGTATATACAATGTCAATGGTAAGTGGAAATATACAAAAGATTTTAAGCTGCAGTTGTATAAACAAAATTTTTCTTTTCTCTCTTTCATTCATAAGCAAAAATTTTAATCTTGAGATAACTTGAAAAAATCTTTCTGCTCAAGCGCTTTCAGAGATCACACCACATGTTTTTGTCTCAATTATGTCAACCGTGTTTTTCTCTGCTGATTTGTGCTATATTATTGCATAACTTGATGCTACTTGCATATACCCTTTCCCCAAATCAACTTTTTAAAAAAATGTTTCTAAACACCCATATCGACTCAAAATCACCTCAGAAGCTCAAAAAAGACATTATTTTTGAGTCCTGGTCGATAAAAAGTCGAGTTCTGAGTACCTGCACACATCAGATTCTCATAACTTCCACGACCAAAAAGTGCCCTTAACTGCGTGTGTGTGGCACTTTTATGCTCAGATACGCCTAAGGTGAGTTAGGTATGCGCAGTTCTGACTTTGGAGTTGAACTGCGCACCCCCAACGCACCTTAGAGGAATATCACTCAAAAAAGCACCCCAAAAGTACCAAACAAATACTTGTAAGGGCTTCTTTATGCAGTAGGTGGCCGTCATGAAATGTATGTATATTTTAGCTGTTAGCAAAAGATATGCCAAGAACGAAAAAAATATTGGTGTGTTTGAGGCGTTTTTCGATGTCATTTCTCTCTGAAATTTGTTGAATAAAGAAGATTTATTGAGATAACAAGCACGAAAAAGCTTAATCATGATGCTTTTAAATGATTAAAAAACTCAATTTTTTATCGGCCAGGACTCAAAAATAATATCTTTTTTGAGCTTCTGAAATGATTTTAAGTCGATACGGGGTGTTTGGGATCATTTTTTAAAAAAAGTTGATTTGAGGGATATATGCAAATAGCGCCCATAACTTTATTAACTCTTTGTAGCTGAGAAACATCATTCATGTCAAATAAGCGCTAGAGCGAGATTTTAATATCGATGATAACAGGTCAAATGTCAGGTTAAAAAGCCAAAATTGCAGTTTTAAATCTATACTATGGCTAGCGGTTTAAAAGATATAATAATACATTTGCCTAAGGTTCGGTGCTTCATACTTACATTCGACGTTTTTGTTAAATTAATTCCGTTATAAATGCAATTTCTGCAAGCAAAAAACAAATATATTACCACGTCAGTAGAATCCAGTCTTGTTTCCAGGCTTAAGATAAGCTCATCTCTTTCAAATAGTTCCCGGTTTGCTATGCTAAACAATAAAATAAAATCATCTTGTCTAAAGACTGAAAAAACATACTCTAATAACTGTTTATAGTTCCGGAGTAAACGTTCCTGTGCAAGTCTCTCATCTATTTCTGATTGAGCAACTACAGAAGACGAGCTCCCATCGTCAGAGTTGGTGGCTGACCAGCAACCGCTATCTTCTTGATGGATGGCAATTGCTTGGCGCTCAAAATGATCGGCCAGAAGAGCACGAATCTCAATACTTTCATCTCTTAATCTGAAATCATTTTTGGAGAAATTAGTCTGTTCTAAAAAATTAAATTAAATTATTGAGTTAAAGGGCACCTCTCATTTTCTTCCTGAATCTTTTCCATTGTATTAAGACATTCACTCGGAATTTCATCGTGTTCCAGCACTCGCTGCATATCGGATTTGTATTTGGATACCAGAAGCTCAAGGTCTTGTATTTTCTGTGCTTCGTAGACAGTAACGGCAGAGCATTTCTCAGCAGTTTTATATGCCGAGATGGAAGATAAGAGGAATTTCATTCGAGAAAGGGCTCTTTCTTTTTTATCCATTCTAAATTTAAAATTTCTAATACCTTCAAAAAAATTCAAAAATTAATAATTTATCGTGCCGGGTCTTTAAGAAAGGACATAGAACATTTATACATGATTTTTAACTTCCTCTAAAAAGCGATATTTTCCGAGAAAAAAATTCCCGCAGCACCAGCGTGTAGACATTTCTCAGAAATTCGAAACTGAAAATAGAATAAAAAAAGACTTGAATGCCGATATATGGCCAAAACCACATGTGAAGTTGCTTTTTATTGGCTCTTAACTTCGGTTATTCTATTTCTGGTCATATCTAGGCAGCCGAGTCACTTATCAGAATTCTTTTGACAATTTCAGCTTTTTGAGATTTTGCATGCTTAGAGTATAAAAAAGAAATTCCCAACAAAAGCATCTTAAAAAGTCTCATCATGTCAACTATCATTTCCAAAGAGGATTAACACAAAAAGATGCTAATACCAGTGGAAACAAGCTGGCTGCGTAAAATTGGGTGAGCCATATTCGTAACTACTGAAAAATTACCTGTGTCTTAGGTCATTAATAGTAGCTTGTTGTTTGAGCACGATTTTATTAAAATCAGGAGATAAAGGCTCATCATCATAGAACTTTTCCGCCCGTTTATCTTCTAAAAACATCAAATCCCTATTTTTAGCAATGTTTTTTCCTTTGACTTACTTTTGTTGAAGTCCTGAGAAGCAAGTAGAGTAGCGTTTTGCATAAGCTGTTCTCTCATTTGCTTCAAATTCCGCTCTACTTCTTCTGTTCGCTGGCTTTCTAAAAAATGTTTCTTTAGATTTTCGGTCTAAACTTTCATAAAACATCAACCTAAGCGAATTTTCTCGACCAACTTTTGCTGTTCCACATTTTTATTGGCAAGCTCTGTTTTCAAGGAGTCGATTTCTTGATTCTTTTGCGCCAGTGTCACTTCATTCTTTTTGAGGATCTTAATAAAAGAAATTAGGGGTTCGGACAAGTCACAAAATTTAACCTCGTTTAAGATGTTAAATATCTCTTCTTTGCTGGAATGATTGCTCTCAAACTCTTTTATCTGGCTTAGTACATCTTTTCGGAAATTTTTAAAAGACTGTTTTAACTCATTCTTCTTGGCACACATTGACTTCAGGAAATTAGAAATATTAGAGCGCAAATTCTTCAACTCTAATTGGATTTTCTCCGTGTTCATACATCTCACCATCAATGAATTACGCTCACTCGTCTGAAAATAAGAATTTAAAAAGAACATGACAAACAGGTAAAACGACAGCTGGTCATGAGGACTGCTGGCCATGGCTGTTAAAAAGGATTTATCCTGTTTCGATCTTTCATCGACACGGAGATAAGTCACTCTGAAAACCATGGTCAACTAACCTATATCCCTTGAAAATGCAAGATTTCCACATTTTGAACGGAGTTTAAAGTATATATCTTAATTTTTGAGAGAATTGGTGGATATACGTGTTGTGATAACTTTCTTATGCCTCTTGTAATTCCATTCGATCATTCAAACAGTTTTGCCTAGAGTCACGAATTTAAGCACTTATGCTTCAATAATACCAAAACACAAATATAATATTGGTAACACGAGATTAACTAATCCAGAACAAAAAAACATACTGTGGAACGTCTGGAGACATACAAGTTAAAACAAATGCCATCATATTTTTGCAATCTTTTTTTTTGTTCCTTAAACAAATTTTAACGAAAATCATAACGAGCTGTCTTTATACGCAGAATTGTGCACACACAACACGTTACCAATTGATCCACTTTGTGCTGCAGACTGATAATCTTATTTTCCAGGCCAGAATTAAGTTTTTGAAGATGGTTAACTGATTTGGCTTCAATCTACAACAAAAACTAATCACTGCCCGAACACTTCGATCTAAAAAACCCAAAAGAACCTTGAGTTGCTTGAACCTCTTCCTAGCCAGCCATTGACGAATACAACACTGTACCTTGACTAATTTCTGAATGAGGTTTCTATACTTCCTTTTCGCCAACCAAGCTCTTGCATATTTCTGAATAATTATGACGCTTTTCTGCTTTTTCTTCTGAAAATAAAAATTTTGTAATTGTATAAGCAGTTACTGATAAAACCACAATGCTCACCGTCAAAATTTCACGCTTAATGATGAAAGAACGGAAATGTGATTGGACGGCAATAATGATGAAGCGCAATTGCAGATACTTCCTTCGCATAAAATACCCTCTGACTTGCGTTTGGATGCGAATTGCTGCTCTATGCATTTGAAGATACTTGATGCGCCGATATGCAAGGAAGGCTTTGGCGCTCACCTAAATACATGTCAGATCAAGCAAAGAATAACTGATGTCTCAAAAGTTTGGGGACAGTCATGCAGCCCGTTTGTTTATATACCGTAAAACCTCTATTAATACCCCCCATGCGTCACGACGGTCGGTGGTCAACGATTTTTTACGGTTCAACCACCCGATAATTGGGTGCTGAGATAATACTCAAAAATGTAGCTGAGATTTAGGGCTATATTTTTCAGTATAATCTCAGCTCCCAATTGTCGGTTGGTTCAGCCGTAAAAAATCATTGACCACCGACTGTCGTGACGAATGGAGGGGGTATTAATAGAGGCTATGCGGTATGCATTTTTCCTGCGAAACACATTTTGTTGAAAAAATGAGCTGCAAGCTTGTAGCTGAACTTTTGGGTCATCAGTTAATAGTCAAAATCATTACCTGTATAAGTGAAACAGCTTGAAGCTTAGTCTGGAAACGCCTCCGAGCCAAAAACACACGCCATGCGCATTGGATCTTGAGAGCAGACGAAGACAGAACATCATGCCGAATTCTTTCCATCAACCTAAAAAATTTTAATAAATTTATTTGAAGGATTTTCATAGAACCAGACATACGCCACTTGTCCAGTCCGGAAAAAAATCTTTGTTTTGCCTAATGCAAATTTGTCTTTGTTGATCCATTTAAGGCAGGCCGTGTGGGCAAACTCTTTAGGATTATCTCGCCATAGTTTGCTGCCCGGATAAAGAATGCGATAACGTCTTGAAAAGCTGTCAAAAGTCCACCTGTAAATAAAACATAGATACGATCTTTCTTTTAAATTTTTATATTGAACACCCAACCTAGAAGGGAAACCAGCAGCGGAAATTCTGACAGTCTCCAGAACTCCACAAGCACGCAATTGTTGAATGGCTCTTTTGGGCTCGAAGTAGAAAGACTCTTTTTCATCATTCGGTTTAATGCATCTGATGTAGTGAGGGCGAGTAGAGCTGAGAATGTTAATCAATTCTTTCAGGGAGTCTCGAAACTAAATAACCAGACTTTTTTAGAAAAATAATTAATATATAAAAGAGCAGTAGGTCTCTCTCATTTTTTAAACTTTATAATAAAACTCCCTACTCGGAAAATTTATTAAGAGAAAAACAACCGCAACTGTTGTTTTAGCGCCAAAAATTACCTGAATTGCCACCGTTTTTTTGCGCCTAGCACCAGTAGAAGACGAAGCAAGCACATCTCCCAGTATCTCTCTCAAGAACTTGAACTAAATTTATAAACCAAACTAGCAAACAAAAATACGAATTAGCAGCTTTAATCCAAAACTGACTTTGGTTTTGGCAAAAGTATCTAGCAATTGTTCATTGGCTGTGTCCTTGTTCTTCTCAATAAATTTGCTTATGTTATATTTGACAGGAGATGAGAAATGTTTGACAATAAAAGTAGAATCCATGATTTTGGGCACTTGGAAGTGCTGACTTTTCTTTAAGACCTTGCAGTTCGACATCTGAAACAAACGTCTCAATTTGGAATTACTCATAAATATTAAATATCAGAAACCTGATCAAACCATTCAATATCAGTGCCTCTACCAGTTCTTGACTGTTCATCTAAGTAGACAATAATTCCAGGGTTACCTTCAATCAAATCAATGCACGGTTGATTATCTAAAACCAAGTCGGTAAACTAAAAATAACTCAGAAAGACAAAAACAATCAGCAAAGTTCAACCATAAAAGTCTATATGGATCCAAGAAATTCCCTCTTTTTCGTACTCCAACTGTTCCAGTTTAAAAACATGCTAAAATTTTATTGTTATTGCAACCAATTAAATCAATTAAATCATACTTGATTAAACTGTTGCTGAAGCTTTTCGTTGGCATAATTGATGCAAAACTGCTCAAAACTATTGCTTTCAAAAGTCTCAAAGCCATAGATATCCAACACGCCAATAAATTTTGCTTCTGTCAGTTGTCCTCGTTTCAACTTAGTTTCTTGAGATTGCATCAAATTCTCGTTGATTTTTTCCACAATCCATTGAAACAAACAGGTGTAGATAATTTTAGCTATAGCGTCTTTGTTGTTTGTTGCCTAAAAACCAAAAAAGAATATTACAGAAAAAGTTTAAAGAAAAATTCAGTTAAATAATCCTACATTGTAAACTCAACTTTTTTGAAAATATAAGTCACATAGAAAAACTTGTTTTACCTCTTGCCAGGATAAATTCTTTTTCACAACTTCTCCACCAGCACGAATTTCACGAGCAGTTAGCCACATTGCAAGAGAATGCTGATCAATCTCCAGCAAATTATGGCACAGATGTTGGATTGAGTCAGCGCAAGAATTCTAAAAAAAATATTAGTCAAAAAAATATTAAGGCGGTACCTGAACACTAGTTTTATCACCATTAGCTTCAAACACAACATTTCCAAGGAATAGAACACCAGCAAGGACCCGAAAAATTTCACATTGTCTCTCCCTGGAAATATCCAGCACTTCTAAAGCAGCGAGAGTTTCAAAAAATTGTTGGGTATCGTCGATCCCGTCAATTTGCATGGCTTCCCCTGAGTTAATGTAGAGGAATTGATCGGCCGGCCCTGAAAATTAGCAAACTTAGCATACAAAGATAAAATGAATAGATAAATGTGCGACTTACGCAAATTCAAGTCCTTGAGAAAAGGATGTTGAACAGAGGAGCACATTTGGTAAAAGATGTGAAAATTCCGCTCGCGCTCTGACTGAAATTTTGGTCAAAGAATTTATCAATAACAAAATCACAATTTAGATCATCTACCTGGAAAACAACCCTCGACTTCTCCAACAAATATGTCTTCATTTCAGCACCACTAACAGAGAAATCTTCAGAAAAATTTATTTGAATAAATTTGCCGAAACGAGAGCTAAAGATGCCATCATATAAGTCATATAAAAATAAATCATATAATGCCATCATATCATATTATAATCACTAAGGTTGTCGGTCTAGATGCCGAGTAGTTGAAACCGAAACCCTTTTTTAGGATATTGGTTTGGTTGCCCCAAAAATTACGGGTACCCGAGAACCCTAATAATGACCAAAGAAATGCACCTGTTATCATTTCTCACAGTCTTTGCATTGCCAAAGGCTTCCATGATTGGACTGGAAGCAAGCACTCTGTCTTCAATTTTGGCATTTGACTTTTCAGCGCTAGCAGAGGAAGAGATTCGGCGACTATTGGGTTTATTTGGTTTGGTTGCAGCAACATTCGCCAGGTACCTGAAAAATTTTTTTTTTATAAAAAAAAACGATAAAAATAGAAATAAAAGTAGAAATTACTTCATAACGAATTTAGCTGACACAGTCTTCCCCGCACCAGACTCACCACTAATAATGACTGATTGATTTTTGCCAAACTCACATAGGTCGAAGTATGCCTCCTCCGCAATAGCATAAATGTGAGGGTCGAGACTTCTGACTTGCTTGCCGACACCTTGATACACCTACAAATAGTCGATAGAAGCCATAAATCATGCGTAATTAACTGTAATCAACCATGATGACATCTTCACCATACAAATGGGCGCAATCTGAAAGTAAACTTATTTTAAATGTAAAGGTATCGTACTATACAGCACCTGCATAAGGGTTTATTGCCACCAAAACAATTCCACAGTAGGTGTAGATATTCTCGCGGACTTCGAAACGATATCTCAGATTGTTAAGAACTGAAAAATGAATATAGAAAAAAACCAACAGGATCTACTAATACACTCTGCAGGTTCAATATCTTGTAAGGTTTAATAATTTAGAGTGTTTACCCTAAGTTCAGGATCATATGTCGTTTCTGATAATAATAATAATTTAGACCCAAAAAAAAATTCCCTATGGGCAATTCCAAAAACACGTGTTTTTAAGCCGCAGAAAATCGTTTTTCTTATTATAAAGGGCCACTTGTTGAGAACAAAGGAAAGTATACAAATCTGAATGAGCGTGGGACACTTGAACTTTAAAACTCAAACTTCAAGCTTCAGAATCAAAAATTTTGGGTTGATCTCAAACTTTTTGGAATTTTAAGTAGAATCATAAAAAGAGAATCGGTAGAGATTGTGAAAATTAAAAAAGAATAAAAAGCAATGCAAAACAATTTCTATGATCCTAGATATTTACCAGTATACACCATTAAAGTAAAAGTTTGGAGTTAAAATTGGCTGCACTTTCGCTTTTAAAAAATGAAAAGGAACTACCTGCGGGCTCATGAAGATAACTCAGGCTGGTCAAATCATCTTTTCCCAAAAGTATGTCTGGATTGCACAGGAAAGGAAGTCCATTTTTCACGATATCATATTGCTGAAGCACAGGCTAAAAGAAAGCGCATATAAAACACTACAATAAGGTAAAAGGACACCTCGTAGTGGGTTTTTTATAACCCTTTAAATATTTTTTGATAAAAGTACTCAGTTTTGCAAGAATATTTTTTTTAAGACACCCACAGAAAAACCCCTGCATGCATAATGTCTTTAGCAATCCGGATTTAAAAACAAATTTGAAAAGTTGCCTCGTTTTCAAATTACGGCTAGAAGTGACACGGTTACTGCTTTCAAATTTCAGCATACCAACTTTTGGTTGCCATATTTTTTTAAAAAGAATTATTTGTTCTAATACGTCTACCTGTGACAGGGATTTGGAACATAAATTTTATTGTAAAATCATTGCACGATATATGGTATGCATTGGTAATCAGGCAAATTAAAAAAAATTATGCTTTGCTTCGGATTTTTAAGGACATTTTGCTTACCGAAGTGCCTCAAAATATAAAAATTTCCTGAGAAATGAGTATTTTATATAAAAGTACCGTAATATCTGAAAAACTACCATGAACTGTTTTATGCTAAAACAACAACACCAAATGATATACGTATCGTTAGATATTTTTAAAGCCCTATTTTTAAAAAGTCACTTTTATGTAATTCATTGTTTTTTTTTGCGTAAAATAGCTTACCTCACCGCCTGTATTCACAAGGATTTGGATGAGTGTAGATGTGAAAGACAAGTTTTCCAGCAGTTCGCCAACGATCCACACCCTCTCTGGGTCTTTGATCCACACTTTCACTCCTTTTTTGAAGTTCTCCAATGGATATGCATCATTCCTGCCCAAAGTGCTATTTTCCATTCTACAGTTCAGCTCTCAAATAACAACAATAATTTAGCGTAAAGTACGTTTTCATCAAAATTGCCAAATGTATTTTTTTATCTAAATAAAATAGATACATCCAAACAATTTTTTTTCCTTCATTAAGACTGATAAAAATACAAGCAATAAAAGAAGAAAAGCTTATCAAGGGATCAGATTAGATATTGCACAAAAAGCTAAATCAAAGGTACAAACATTAAGAAATCGCGACAAAAAACACGGAAAAAGTTGATTCAAAAATTTTTTTGCATACAAAAAGTTAACAAAGAGAGGTATAAGCAGGGTATCTGTACGTATCTGTACTTTATTTTCAAGTAGAAACGCAAACATTGCTTCTAAACAAAATTTTCTTTCAAAATGTTTGCCGCTTTGCCAAAATTTTTGGTTCATTTTGCTTATGCTGAAGCATAAGCAAAATGCGAAGGCTACCGAAACTACCTGGTTTGCACTTACAGAGTTTTGTCAACTTTTATGCCAAGCCAAAGTAAACGCCAACTGCCATCAATAACAAGACTGCCGTCGTTGAAGAAACCTGGGTATTCCATGCTGCGGCTCACAACTAAGCGTTTTTCTCGACCGACTGCTGCTCACCCGATGCTCTCTGATTCGGAGGTGGCCAAGTAGTTTGGGTTCGTCCAGAGGATAACCGAAAATATATTTACGAGTTTTTTTTAAACCCATTTGGTTTTTCACATTAAAAATTGTTAATTGATAAAGAAATAAAGCGATTTGAACACATTTTTGCATACTTTCTAAAAAAAATACTTTATTTTGGGCAAAGACTCTTAAAATTTAAATTTCTAATCACCTTAATAACAACAAAACGCCAAGAAATTTTAAAAAAATTTTTGCCTCGAAATTTTTTACATATTTTATGACTTCTTATCAAAGCTGGCAAATAAAAAATTGATACAATCATCACTAAATTATTCTCTAGCATACCTAAAAACAAGCTCAGTAGGATCTTTTATTCATTGCTACAACCCACATTAACCCCATGGGGTCAAAGTTTTATTTTTTTTTCAAAAATATACTTTATTTTACAAATTCGGAGTTATATACTCTGGGTATAAGGCATGCTTCCGGCTTTTGAATAATTTTCGACCTTCTTCAGCATTTTGATTACGTTCAAAACGGTTAATTTTGACGTATGTAGAAGCCGTCATCCCCTGTACGCCGACACTTTAGAGTCACTAGGGCTGTCTACTTATCAAGCTTTGAATGTATTTACCAAGAGAATAAAACGTTAAAAAGGCAAAAAATTGCTATTTTGATGAGGGGGGAACAAACAGCAAAAGTGCCCTAAGTTTTTATTGTCGTGCCTCCAATTCTTGATCATATTCCAACATAAATCTATTTTAGAAATTATGTTTAAAGATTCGAATTTCTGATTTTTTTGCTTGCTGGGACGCCTCAGACAAATAAAACTTCAATAAAATATATTAAAAAGCTAAAAAAGTCCAACAATCACTTATAGCTGGTATTTTATTAGAAATACTCCGAGCCGAAAATTTAAACAAAAGCCAGTCAGCATATCTAATTTTTTAAAGCAAAAAAATTTATTCCAAAAAGAAACAATGATCGCAAGAAAAAAGCGAATGCAATAGAAAAAAAAATTAAATTGATGTCAAGCAGTGTGTTTTCAATTGAAAATACTAAGTGTAAAAAAACTTTCGAAAACTTTTCCATCAATATTCGAGCGATCACCGGAAAAAGAAGAAGGCAGAGAAGGACTTTCTATGGAATTCAAAACAAAATTAAGGAAAGACTAGGAAAAAGAGCAGACACACGAAAAGAGTTTTGCATATAAAACAGGGCAGCGATTACATTCGTTTTTTTGTTCATAATAGTCACTTAGTGAGTGCCCTACCAACAACTGACTGGTGAGCGGAAGTACTACTCTTTTGAAACAATCGCTCTGTGCAGTTCCTACACAGATTGCTTCTGCATTGTACAAAACAAAGTAAAGGAATACAAGTGTTTGGAAAATTCGCTTATTTCTTATGATAAAGTTTGGCTCAACTTTTTCAAAAACAAAACTCCAAAAATATCGAAATCTTGAAAAAGACATATAAATATATTTTCCAGCCACGTCCTCCAAAAATATTCACTTTAACGATTTTTCGGGCAGCAATAGATTGTGCCATTTCAAATTGTGCCAAAATTAGATTGTGCCAATGCAAACTGAGTTTTCTCCTTCTACTAAGCTAATATTTATCTTTTGCATGGTTCCGTCTGCAGTTTCTATCCGCTATTACCGTATAAGCTCTATTAATCCTCCTCCCTCTATCATTACGACTGTCGGTGGTCAACGATATTTTACGGCTTAACCACCAGACGGTTGGGTATTGACATTATTATACTCAGAAATATAGCACTGAATCTCAACTATGTTTTTGACTATGTTGTCAGTAATCAATTGTCGAGTGGTTGAGCCGTAAAAATTTTTTGACCACCGACTGTCATGACGAGAGAGGGGGGAGGATTAATAAAGGTTATACGGCATCTTATGAAATGCGTCCATTTGTTCTGAGATTGCTATTGTGTGCTGATAGATTGTAGGTCTATTTTGGCACAATTTGTGTTAACACAATTTATCGCTGCCTGATTTTTTTTTCAGGGTAAGCAATAAGAGAATTAAAGATAACAAGATGATATGAACGGAATTGCTAAACTTGATTTTTCTGTTCTAAAGCTGCTTTCGTTAGCCATGCAAACCTGGTGGATAATATACTAGGTAAATCCTATAAATTAGCGAGAAAAAATTCATCAAATAGCACTTCACAACAGCTTTATTCTACTAACAATGAAAACATCTTTTTGCAAATTGTTTTCCCTCCAAAAAGAAGCGTAGCATAAAGAGTTGCACATGATTTAGGTAAAGGGAAATGTCCAGCCAGTCCACCCAATACATGGGTACTCCCCAACTACTCTTATTATTCTTCCTGCTCGACATCCACCTGTCGTCAATGTCCAGACTCATTGATGAAGATGTTTAAGGGTGGTAAGAGTAGCGTCAAAGCACCCTTGTTCTCTGCCGCCAATCTGGCCCCTGCTGTAGTCTCTGACCAACTATTGTGTTATTTTTGTGGCTGGGAAAGAAATTCACTCTTTTTATATTCTTTCTGTCTCTCTTCTTTCCTCCTCTCTTTAGAGATACACAACTGAACACATTACGATTAAAAAGGTTGCTGCGATGGTAGTGGCGATCATGCATACAAATACAAAAGAGGATGGTACATCCCTAGGCTGGTCAGCGTTCTTTCAAAGATTAACATGTCCTTGATTTTGTTTGAAAAAAAATACAAAACATTTACATATGCGTGCAAAAAGGAGTAAGGTAAAAAGAAGAGAAGAACCAAAAAGTTTTGCAAATATCGCCAAAAGTCTATTTGTTTCTATTGTCATATACATGTTTTAACTATGTCTCTACCAACCAAAAAATGCTTAGAAATACACTAATTGTAAAACCAGCTTTTACGCAGATTTATAGAAGACTCAAACAAAAAAAAACGGGGATATAATGTCGGAATTCTGGCGCTACTCGGTTATCCAAGTCCTAAACCCCCGTCGCTCCCGTAAGGAGGTCTTGAGAATTAGAGATGCGCGCACACACTTACCTGTGAGATGAATCCGAGCAATACTCTTGTTCAGAGAATGCACCTAGGGCACTTCTTGCCTTGGTCCAGTAGGAGAAGCGGGTGAAGGTCCCTTCAAATTAGTAGCCTCCTATAATTCCCTTCCCCTCCCAATTCAGCCTCTATTTTTCCTCTAAGTTACTATTTTTGTGAGTAGCGTCGAACAGTTAAGGCAGCCAACCACCTGATCATATTCAAAAATATGAAAGAAAAATAAATAATTTTTTTGCCATTTCCAGTAAGAAAAACAACTAAATACCTTTAAATAAGACAATTAATTACCTTGGTCACACAAGTCGCAAGTTTTTGAGTTGGAAAGTTACGAGCAGTTGGTCAGCCGTAGGTTGTAACTGAGGGGTCGAGGTAATTTTATTATTGCATTTGAGTAAGAGGTCTAAAACCTATTCAATGGCAAAGAACACATACAGATATTGAGTGGTTTGATTTTTGATGTAATCACGATCAAACTTCCATTGCTTTTATTTGTCAGCTCGATTTCTTTGTGTACAGTAATGCATTTTTGATGGTTATTTCGATAGATTGCTGCACAACTATTACACTGGAAGAGAGATTACACAAAAATAGCTTTTCAACAAGCAAGTAAACATCTAAATAAGCTTCTACTAAATAAACCAATAAAAAAATTGATGGAATTTTGCTCTTTCGCTGTTTAAAATAGTAATGAGCAATCGAAATAATGACATATTTAATTTTAAAAGACAGTTGTGGTAACTTAGGGCATGTTGCCGTCAAATTACCATAGGTTGCATGAGAGAAAATAGGGAACTGAAAAAGTTTGTAAATGGATCAGACTTTGTGTGTTTTTCGTAAACATTCGTTCATTTATTGATTCTGAGTCTTAAGTTCTTATAAAAACCTTCATTGAAAATTCTCAACAGAATTTCAAAAAGAGGCTTGGTTGCTGAGATATGATGATAGCCAGCCGCAAATTTAGTTTTTATCCTTTTTTCTCCTAGTTTTGATCATATCTCAGCAAGCAAGCCTCTTCTTGAAATTCTATTTTTAGATTTGGATTCCTGAGGTCTTTCCACCTATTCGGGTGCCTCAGAATAAAAAATCCTTTTTAAATGAGTACTGTAAATGAGTATGTGTAAATTGTTGTGGCGTAGCAAAGTGACTGCGTAACAAATGTTCCTCGTAAAAAATTTTCGCGTAAATTATGGCTTACAGGCTGAAATTTCGTCCGTAATCTCGTGGAACAAAACTTTGCAGATCTTACCATGCTCAAGCATAGAAACGTCCTGGATGATGCCTTTTATGAAGAGCGCAAAACAAATTAATCAGTCTTCGAGAAACGCCCCAAAATTGAACTTACCTCTAGGTCCGACCATTTTTTACCTCAATTTTTAACATTTAACATCTTTTGTCAATTTTGATACTGATGTCTTTAACGTCTCTAAAGCAAAAATCCTAAGGGTTCTGAATTTGTCAGTTTTTAGATCAACTCAACAATTTCGCCTTTTAAAAAGACAAGCCTCCATTTAACGGCACCCATTTTTCTAAAAAGAGGCCGTTAAATCGAGGTTGAATATAACGTCAAACTTCTCTCAAGGATTATTTTTCCTCTATCTGATTTTTTTGAATGCCTTGATTGAAGCCTTGTTTTGAATAAATGTTTATTACTGGCCTTTTATCCAAAAATCTAGCAGCCCCCAATAAGCCGGTACCCTCGATAAGACGGTACTTTGGTGTGCTCTCCAGGGCTGCCTGGTTATGGAGATTCGACTGTACCGTATACTGTCTGATATGAGAGTTGGCCCTTCTATTTTTCTGGTTCCCCTCATAAAGGCCCTTCTATCAGAGGAAGTACGGTAAGAATCAAATAAAAGGAGTAATTTGAATCGAACATTTTCAAAAATTACTAAGGGTAAGTGATTTATTAATCATAATATAATTGTTGTTGCACAGTAACATTGTACAATTTCTTTATTCAGTTAACTTTTATCAGAAATTCTATGAACTAATCACCTTAATCTAATATTTTGGCATTTGATAAATAAATATTTCAACAAATAAATTAACAGCGTAATCTTTAGCTTAACCGTAGTTTTTAACTAATAAATGATAAAAAACATTGTTCTTAAGCAAACCTCATTAGCGAACAAAGCAGTATGGTTTAGGAGAAAATAAAATTTCTATATAAAATTTAATCACAAATTTGAAATTAAATCAGTTACATTTTTACACATTAGAAAAAGACAACACAGCCATGAGATCATATGCGATAATTTTTTTAATGATAACATATAGGGACATTATAAAGAGACTCGACTGCATCTATTTTTTACATTTTGGCTCAAAAAGCTGCTCCATTGGCTTGTGCACTGTTATCCATTGTCCATAGCCAAACCCTGGAATATTATAACAATTAGCATATTTTTGAATAAAAAAGCATACTAGCCTCTTTTATCTGCAACTAGCGTTCCCTATGGAGATTAGTAAAGGAAAATTAATGGAGCGATTAATATTAATATACGGTATATATAGGTGTGTAACTTTTTCGTTTTTTTGAACAAGAATGATGCGAAGGCTAGTGCAAGAGGACAACAGCAAAGAAGATGAAGAGAACCATAAATTTTAACCAAAGACTGAAAAACAAGATGGGTAGAGGACATTTTAGTCCTCCATACCCATCTCTTGGCTAGACTTATAGAAGGTCAAAAAATAAAATTCTGGTGTCATTAGTATTCTCAGATACTCAACTTTTAAACAACAAAAACTTCATTTAAAAATATATGTTCTATACAGTAAACTCTCGATATAACGGCCCCCCTCGGGACCAGGCTTAG
>BBSZ01006177.1:0-21383 GCA_000981365.1 Subanguina moxae | reverse complement strand
TTTACGCGCCAAATTGTTAAATGGTCTCTTTGTTACCAAATTTTTTACTACGAGACTCTTTTGTTAAAGAATCTTTTGCTAAGCAGATCAAACTGTAATGGTAAGAGTAAACATATGATTAGAGTTTCGCATAAGTATCGTTGAAAGCACTATACGAATAGACTTTCTCTAATGCGACTATAGACAAATTTTCTGGCTTAATCCCTTTGTCTATTTTTTATTGTTGTTGTAGAAGGAAATGGCGTAAAAAATATACTTGTGATGGTTTTCGTGTGCATATAAATTATAAGTTGACAATTGTTTTTGCTCATAGCTGTCGACTGTGAGATTTTTGACTATGATTAACTGTAACTATTCTTATTCCCAGCTAATGAGTGTCGGCTGTGAAATAGTTATCTGAAATTAACTATGACAGCAATATACTACCTAAAATTTCGTAAATTATGGTGTACAGCCCCGTTTTTCAATTAACAAATTGAATACAAATTAAATATTTCGAAAAACATTGTATTTTTAACTATAAAAAATAATTTCGTGTAAAAATGTTCTTTTTCATTTGAGCGGTCAACAAGCGGTCAAAAGGGTCAATGTTTCGACGGACTAGGCAAAACTTATGCTACTTTAAAGTAAATAGGCAAATTTAACAAAGAAAACATCAGGAAAAACTTTTGCGTAGAGACAAAAATATCAAATTTCTAAAACCTCTGATTTTTGATTTTGTTAATTTAGGACGAAACAAATTTTGTTGCATCTAAATAAATTTTTTGTTTTAGTCAACTAACTCTAAAGCAGCTTCAAACATATTTTTTTTTAATCTAAAAAACTTTTTTTTTCTTCCAATAGCTCGTATTTATATTGGAATTGAAATTATGCGGATATATTCAATCTTCGCTGGTGACTGAAGTATTTAAAGACTTGCTAGTCTTCAATTCTCCTGGGAACTTTTGCTGGACTTTGAAGGATGATAAAGGAAAAGTTTGTGTCAACCAACTTGAACAAATTTCAAAAATATTTAATGCGAAAATTTTATGAAAATAACCAACTTGGGGCAATCCGCCCACAAATACATCCGAATTGGTTTTCAGGTTGCCAAAGACGAAACTGCGTTGATTGAGTATTTTGAAAACCACAGTGTCGTCCACTTGAATTTTCACGTTCTCCCATGCCTTCAAGCTTCGGTTATTAAGAATTTTTGAAATAAAAATATTTACTTGAAACAACGCAAATTTGTGCCATTTATTATCATTGACTGGAAAATCTTGTACTCGGATTTGCATGAGTGGCCTCTTCACAAAGTCATCTTGGCTCTCGTCTCCTAACCTACAACAATTAGAAAGCTGTATTATTTAGGCATACTTTTTACAGAAACTTGTTTTTTAATTTTTGAAGATATCCTTATATCTATTTTATGTTTGGCTGACATAAATACACTTTTCCCCCAAGCAGGTGATTTATTAATTTTAGGAAAATGTGATTAGTAGATGAACCACTTAAATGTTCAATCGTTTTTGCAGTACATAAGTTAACATACCTAAAATCTACCTGCAGTCGACCATCGACTAGAGAAATGGCATAAAAGTTTGAATTAATGGCTCCGTCGTCCGTGTATACTAAGTATATAAATTAAACAAACAAAAACATCTGTTAACAACGACAGCCTTACAGAGCAATGCATCTTCAACTCTGGTTTTAAACTCAAAATTAAGTTGGTTTTCAAATGTTTGAGCCCACTTAGGATATCTGAGTTAAATTAATTTCATTAATGAAATCAAAAAAATATCTTTTACCTAGCAAAAGAATTGGGACCTCCAGAGAGAATAACAGCGTCTGTAGCATACCATCTACCGACACGCATGATAAAGAGAACCAAAAATTTGTAGAGAAGAGTGGAACCCAAAAAAAGGTGGCCGGCCTGATGACGCCATTCAATTCTCATGGTTTGCCAAAGTTCACCATTTTTGTAGTAGTAACATAAAACTTATTTACTCCAAAAACAATAAGAAAGAAAAAACAAATCATTGTTTTTGTAAAATACACGGAACAAGCACGAAAAAATTTTTGCAAAGAATTTATCTCTGCAAAAATGCAAAAAAAAAAGAGTGGAATTCGGTTGGGTGTATCTTTTTGTGTTCCTATTTGGGCAGTAAATTCCACTGGCCTACTCTTTTTTGTGGACTAGCTAGCGAGATGGACAAAGACAAAACAGTGGTTATAGGCAGATGGCATAAAAAATGTGTATATACTAAAATGTATTGAATTTCAAAAAATATGATAAATTTATTTTTATGTATTTACTTAAGTAAAAAAATTTCAATTCTTCTTTGATTAAAATTGACTCTCGATTATTCTGCACCCCAAAAAGTTGGACCTACTTCTGGGTTTGACAATTTTTTTCCCTCAATTTTTTTGAAGTTTTTTAACAATTTTCGATATTAATGTCTTTAAGGCAAAAAATTTTAAGGATTCTGAATTTATTAGTCTTTTTTTAAAAAGCTAACATTGTTGCCGTCAAGAAAAGCAAAATTTCAAATTAACAACAGCCATTTTTCAAAAATGGACGTCACTAAGTTAAAGTTTGTCATTTTTCAAAGGCTAACTTTTTGAGGTGTCTATAAACGACTAGCAAATTCAAAATGCTGACATTTTTTGCCTCAGAGACATCAATATCGAAATTGCAAAAGAAATGGAAAAAATAGTAAAATAAGAGTAAGTTTAAATGCCTTTACATTGTTCACATTTGTCAAAGAAAAATGAAAAGGAATATTTAATCATACATCCTTTCAATAAGAATAAGTCTATTTGCCACTGATAATAGTTCGAAATTCACACAATGGTCGTCCAGGCCCACAACTATAATATATTATTTATCAACTAAGTCTTGCTTTAGATGAAAAAAAAAAGTTTTTAGAAATAATTATTTCTTAAATTTTTTTTTAAATCCATTCCTTTTCATTATTACTAGTAATGTGTAGTGATGTGCACGGGACGGGATCCCGTCGGGATCCCGTCCCGAAAATTTGTCCCATCCCGAAAATTTGTTCGGGATCCCGATTTTTTTTTGCCAAAATCCCGATCCCGATCCCGAAATTTTTTTGGCTAAAAATCCCGTCCCGAAATCCCGCCCGAATGCAAATGCACATCACTAGTAATGTGCATGACGTTTTTAAAATTTTTTTTTGAAGATTTTTTGCATAATTTTACAACTAATTTAGTCGAGATAAATTTTTTTTTAGCTCTGCATAACTATCGTTGCTTAATTATTATTGAATACTCTAGGAATACTTTTCCTACTCTAGGAACGTGTGTAACGCATTACTAAAAGCTACAATAAAACAAAAAATATCGCGGGGGTTAAAGTGGAAACTTGCTATGTTTCAAAAATTCTGGAAAGTCGCAAGTCTATGAAATTTTTTGGCGATTTTCCCAGATTATCTTGAAAGGTTACATATGTTTTTTAAAAAGGGGAAGTACCTATAGAGTGCTCAGCAATAATTGAGCAGAATTTTCTTAGGATTTTTATTTCCCTAAATTAACGAAGACCTTGTAACCTAAAGTCTTTGGTAAAAAACTAAAAAATCATGCATATCAATAATTTATTTAAAAAAAACTCTATGAGTATAAAATATTACCGTATTTTCTCTAATAGCTCCCCCGGGGGAGTTATTTTTTGGATGCCTTCTAAGGGGGGGAGTTATTAGAGCAGGGGGAATTAATGGAGCAGGGGAGCTATTAGAGGAAATACGGTATCTACTTAAAAAATATTAAGTTAAATTTCACCTTATTTTTTTCGTTTTTTAAAAAGACATGGGCAACGTCTTTTCAATAAAATAAAAAAAATGCAGAGATTTGCGATATTTCTGAAACATAGCAGGTTGTCACTTTTGGTTTTATTTGTGATTTTGATGCTAGTGTATACGAGCTACAAACTATAAAAAAAAATTCATTCCTTTTTCAAATGAGGTGTAACCCTTTGTATTCGAATATATTTGGAAGTCCCAATTTTACTCTAGAGATTAATTCAAGCAATATATATGAAGGAATATGCATTCAAATTGATATGGGTTAGAGATGCAAAAGTGCTTTATAAAAAATAATTTTATAAAAAAAATTTGCTTCAACCACTCTTATATAAATAAACTGAATACAAATAACCAGGCATTTTATTCACTAATGAAAGTTTCTCAAAGATATTTAAAGTATTCAAATAGAAAAGGCAATTTAGCTCATTTAATATGCGTTCACAACCATCCACAATAGCTGCAGCATCATTTGTCTTCTCTTTTTCGTTTCTTGGTTTGTAAAATAAATCTTCTCCTTTTAAACAAAGTGGCTAAACCAAAAAATAAATAAAAATATATTTTTTCTCAAAAAAAACTTTTTCTTTACACTGATTACTAAAAAAAAGGGAAACATCTTAATTTTATAAAATAGAGAGAGAAAATTATCATTAGTGGATAATGTAAAAATGTTCTGGATATGCATTTTTATGAATACGACTATTGCTCGGATTCATCTCGTAGGAAAGTCTTTAAAATTTTGAAAAAATTCAAGTCTTTTTTGTAAAATCTCTGTAAGATATTTTCAGTCTTATTACAAGAAAACCATAATAAGTTCGCAGAATTTCGTTGGATACCATTAAGCAATGTCCACTGTTTCACATCTAATCAGTACACAATAGAAGCAAGTATACACATTTTAAGCAAAATTAAGTAAAAGGAAGCGGAAAGTTATATTAACTGTACTTAAAAAATCTCAAGAATAGCAATTGTATGTGGCCGACTGACTGAAAATAGTTTTATTAATGGAGTTGTGATGAAATCCAAATAACAAAAGACATATTATTACATTATTTTCACACGAAAAATATTTCAAACAAAAAATAAAAAAGACGTTGCTTAAATAACAGTCGAATAAATTTGCATTTAAAGGTTTATGAAAATTGTTAATGAAATTGTTAATTGAAATGAAGGACTAAGTCATTTAGTCCTCTCACGATAAAGCATTCTTTATAAAAATAAAAAAGGTGAGAGAAAAAAAACTTTTAAAAACAAGTGGGTATTGAAAATTAAAAACTGGAAAAAATAAACAACATTTTTTTATCATACTTAAATAAAATTGAAAAATAGAACATCATATAGTATTATTTTATTGACTAAAATAGAGAAAACCATGACCAGTGGATATGTCTACATTTTTACGCAGCTAGCAAATGCAACAAAATGAGCATGCTATAAATTGGTGTTGTTAGTCAGTATGCTGGTTGTGTTAAAGAGAAGAAAAGAGCTGTGCTCATCATGTCTTTTCTGGAATCTTTGACTTTTCTTCCAGTTAGGGTGGGATTTCCGGCCTAGGAGGCAGAAATAATTTTTTTTGGGACTCTTTCTTAGGAATTTACTCGAGAAGCCGTCTAACTGACCTCACCACCAGTTACCTCAGCAGTTCGGAGTAATCATTTGGACTCCGTTTATAAAATGTACAAGATAAAAAACAAGTTGGAACTAAACTCAAGTTATTTTTAATATGCTTTAATCGTGTTTTTTGTTTTAGTTATTGTGCAGTTCAGCTTTCACCACAATGACGATTCTCACTCTTCGCTTCGGAAGAACAGTGAGATAATGGAGGAATAAAACAACTTTTAATAAACAATCAACTTACTTAGTTAGGGTTACTCATAAAGTAAGGCCTAAACAGACAATTAAGCCTACCCTTACATATTTAGGCCTACGCATGTAGATAGAAAACCCATACAAAAGGCCTACTCATGCAGATAGGCTTAAACAAACAGTTAGGCATACCCGAACCTAAGTCTACCGAGTTCATAGGGAATATTTCAGCAACGATGAGCTTCAAACTAACCGCGTAATTAAGAAGAAAGTTTTGCCTTTCACGAACCCATAAAGCCAAGATCCTAGTTCTACACGAAAGAAACAGAACTGTACTAAAGAGAAGCTGTGCTCTTTTGTGTCGCTCCCTGTAAACGCATTACTCAAACCCAGATAGTTTCAGACAATAACTTATCGTATACAGTCGAACCTCGTCAAACAGGCCCTTATTCAAAAAAATGTGTTTGTGGCATTGTGTTTTTGACCTATGTTTTGCTGGTGTCTCCTGGGCATGTTATATATCAAAATTTAGCTTAGATTCTGGGCTACGTTTTGGTGTATAACATGCCCAAAAAACACCAGCAAAACATAGGTCAAAAACACAATGCCACAAACACATTTTTTTGAATTAGGGGTGCCAGTTTAACGAAGTTCGACTCTAGTTAAGGTAAAATGCTGTTCAAGCCCACCGGCCTCAGCGCCAAAAGGAGGTCAAGGCTTGCATGGCACTTCTCACAGAAGTGGGGGAGTATGTTTTATAAAGGGAGTATGTTCTATAAGTTCTTCAGTGTAGGCAATTTGAATCCAGGATTCACTAAAACTACGGATTTTTGAAATAGGAGCGGATTCAAATTTATTGGAGGAAATTTTAAAAAGATTTGAATCTGTCGAAAAATATATTCTTAAATTTAA
This sequence comes from Subanguina moxae, assembly GCA_000981365.1. Classification (NCBI taxonomy): domain Eukaryota; kingdom Metazoa; phylum Nematoda; class Chromadorea; order Rhabditida; family Anguinidae; genus Subanguina; species Subanguina moxae. The sequence continues at coordinate 14,868 of BBSZ01006177.1, read as the reverse complement.
CTAATTGTTTGAATCCAAATACGGAAAAATATTTTTCGACGGATTCAAATTTTTTGACTCAATTTTTTTTTCGAGCGGATTTAATCCGGTCGAAATTATACCCGCCAAATTAGTTCGGATTCAAAGATTCAAATTGCCAACACTGCTTGTGTTATTATTTTTTTCTCAATTTAAGCCTTCAAGAAATTGGCATAGTCTCAGCCCCTCTAATCAAGCGTTTAATGGCAGCGGTAGATTTGATCAATTAGATGACTTACCCTCTTTTCCAAGGTTTGGACAACAAACCGAGCGAATAATAGCATAAGAAAACTTGGGAAATATTTAGGGTTGTCAATATCCGTTGGAATACCCGTTGGAATACCCGTTTTTGATACCCCTTCCGTTTATGATTTTCCGGCAGGGAGGTCAACCATTAAGAAAATTTGACAAATAAATTGGCACTTTTGCTTTTTATCAAAACATCGAATCGGAGTGGCAAAAATAAAAAATGCGCCGCAGGAAGAAATACCGTATACAGTCGACGCTCGATTTAACTCATTTTTCTAAAAAGGCGTCCGTTAAATGGAGAGTTAGATTTTTTAAAGGCGAAATTGTTGAGTTGTCTAAAAGCGACTGGCAGATTCAGAATCCTTACGATTTTTTGCCTTAAAGATATCAATATCAAAATGGGGGAACGAACTTTTTGAGCGTCCGTTAAACAAGCATCGACTGTATCCTCCAATAGACGCTCCTCGCCTCTAATTTAAACTCGTGTTTTTGGCATTGTGTGTTTTGACCTACTTTTTCCGGACGACTCCCAGGCAAGTCACCACGCAAATTGTAGCTGAAACAATAAGCTGCAATTTAAGTGATAACGTACCTGGGAGTCGTCCGGAAAAAGTAGGTCAAAAACACAATGCCAAAAACACGATTTTGAATTAGGGGGGGGGGGATAATTAGAAGAAAAACGGTATGGGACGGCCCGAGAATTGTTCCTTAGCTATGTTTCGGACTATGTCTGGAAGGCCAGATGTTATGTATCACTTATGGACACATGTTTTTGCATTGTACAAATGTGGAAATGATGTTTGGAAAAGAATAAAACGTTAAAATGGCAAAAAATTGCTATTTTGGTGGGGTAGGGTGGAACAGACAGCAAAAGTGCCAATAAATTCAAGAGCGGCCTATATTTTTACGGCCAACTATTGTGACAAAGGTATTGCTGTGTGCCTCTCTTGCACCTTTTTATCTTTTTTTAATTTTATGTTTATTCGTCTCACAACAAAGAATTTGGCTCAGAAACGAGGATTATTCGCCATTCTTTACGAATCCCATTTTTGCACCTTGGATCTACAAAAGAACAAGCCGTATGTTTATTATGTACAGGGAGGTGGGAAGAGGTGGGAATGCAGGCGACTTGATGACTAATGGCGCATAGCCTTTCTTTATGTGTTGTTTGCGTTGTGATCATTATTACTGTTGGGCCAGAAAGCTTGAATGGCACTGACAAGCTGGTGCTCAAGCCAGCTAATCACTGTGAAAGCAAATAAATCTGGCTGACAAAAATATAAAAAAAAAATGTTGAGACTGAAGCAAACCAATACAGTATTGACATTTTTAGGAGGAATGGAGTAGCCTATTTTCCCACCATCAAATCCATCCAGCTGCGTCTACAACTGGTGCAACAATTGGGCATTGCAGGGATTGCCATTTGGGAAAGCCGTAGAAGACGACAACAACAAGAAAACGAGAATTTCGAAATTCTAATTCTAAGTCGATTCTCACGTGCTGCTTATTTCTAAGTTCCTTTCTAACCTTTTGTGAAGGGAAAAGAAAGTGATTTTTCCATGTAGAGCCCAACCGCTGTTTGACAAGTTCTATTGTATAATCGTGTACTCTTTACAAACTTGTTCAAGGTAATCGGAAAGATGGAGCCAGTTTGGAGGAGATGAAAAAAAAATGCTCTTTGCAGATCCCTTGTAGACTGAAAGGGAAATGAGGGAGAAGAGCTGGAACTGATTTCGTCTAGCTGCTAGACTAATTGTAAAAGTATGAAAAAAAAACTAGCAACACATGTGACTCTACTGGACTATGGCAAAAAAGGCCTGAATGCATTTATTTCTGCAGAATCTTGCTCGGATTCATCTCACAGGTAAGTCTGTGCGCGTATCCCTTAATTCTCAAGCCACCGTCGACCCCTTAAGGGAAGCTTAGGGCTGAGATGCACGCACAAACATAACTGTTGTGGTTTCGTGTTTTTATTGTTGAGTCGAAATCAATTGGGCTTCGCCTGCGCAGCTTCGAACCCTGCCGACTGCGCCAAACATGTTGTATTTTAGAATAGAAGACGAAAGCGCACAATAAGTTCAGAGAACTTTATTTGACAACAATACAACAAAAGCAACGAAACAATAAACAATAAACAAACAACGAATACTTAACGAACAATAATGGAATACTGAATCACACAGAATAAGCTTTTGTCTTGACATACAAGAGATCAACTCCTGCCAAGACAAATAATATTTTAAACAGAACACGAAACCACAACAATAACTGACACATAAATCACTCGAAAACAGCATGCCAGAGCTTTTTTATGGGGTAGAGCCCAGTTGACAAAGCTATGTTCAAGATCTTCTCTTTTCCTACAGAGTGGGTCTCCTTAGAAAGTGGCCCCTTACTTGTCCCTTCCCCTCCACTATACAGCCCTTAATCCATTAAAAATGGTGAAAAAATGCTTCTGAAATGGTCAATGCATCTAGAAAATCCAAGTACTTGGGAAATTTTCCTGAGCTACCAAATCTTGGGATGTTGGGACTATGTTGGGAGTGGAAATTGATTTTCTCCTTGGTACCTCAATTGAAACATTATGTTTTTGGTACCATTTGAAAGCCCTATGGTTTTCCTTTCGATTGGTATCTTGTCTCTTTCTTCACACCAATGAAATTTATGCTTTAGAATGGCCGATCTAAGAGCAGCTATCGTGCGTTTTTGGCAAGAGGGGAAACAAAGTTGCTGGAATTGTTCGCGATATCAACGTTCCACAACCAACCGCTTCAAAAGCCATAAAGCGTTCTGGTGAAACTGAACAAGAAGTGGGCGGCCATCTACAGCATCAACTGCAGCTAACGTGCAGAAGATCAAGAGGAAGATATGTCAGTGCAAAGGTCAGTCACAAAGAAGGCCAAATCCCCCTAGATGTGTTGCAGCTGGTGGTGGTCATTTTGAGTGAATGGAAGTAAAGTTTGTATACCAGCAGTAAGAAGAGCAATAGGGCTTTCGAATGGTACGGGAGGCAATACATTACATTCTCAACAGTACATAACTCCATTATAATCGGTCCTAAGAGGACATGTACTAGTCAGGTTTGACTATGCCCTTGCTATAGCATCGGTGTTCGGCGGGTGCCTTGCTTGTATGCACTGGTGGGCTTTGACTGCGCTTGGTTAGCATATTTGATGTAGACTGATCACTCAAGCTCAAAATTTATGTTAATTTCCACTATGCTAGTTGTTGATCAAGACATTTTTTGAGATGCATTCTTTAAGAAAGGTAGTCATTCGCTTCCACATCAAGACAACTAGTAATCAGGAGGACAATAATCCATTGCTTGGGGTGTCTCCACACCCTATGCCTTATCTCGCTTGTTGCAATCACTGCACAGCAGAGAATAGCCAGGAAGAAGTGAGGACTAAAGGAGGGAAAGGAGCATGGCATTAGTAGTATTGCACACACACATACACATACATACACCAACAAATTGCCCATATCTTGGTGCTATTCAATCTTCGGCTTCATTCATCACACTGCCTATGTATGTTTATTCATTGTGGTCGAGAATGTGTGGTTGCGTTATACTGGCTTTAGTCCTCCTGTCTCCCCCCAAAAGTGCGATGGAAATACAAGAGAAATACAGAGAGGCTTTAGCCAATGTGTATAGGAGCAGCAGGAATGATTAGATTGGAGTTGTTGGTTGGCTGGCTGGCTTTGGCCGATTGATAGAGCAGCAGCAGCAGCAGCAACACACCTCCACGTCCTCTTCTTGAGACCGCCAATATTTTACGAGGGATAGATGCGTGTGTGTGTGTGTGTGTACAGACCATAAAATATGGTGGGTGGAGGAAAAAGATTGGATGTGTCAGCTAGCAGGCAATGAATGATGGTTGGGAAACAGCAAGCTGGGCCCAACACCAACTACTATTGGATGTTGGGATCTTTGAAGGCTGGTGTATATATATATATATATGTGTGTGTGTTAAGTATACGGTAGCCTTTATCCATTTGTTGCAACTTTTGCTTTCATCCTTCTCATGTCTAATACTTGTTGTTTTAATGGATTACGCAATGCAGATCACCACTAAAAAGGGCTCATCCAACCAGTTCCCCTTGAGCTATGCAAAACATTGGCAGATTTTTAGAGTAGAAATGAGAGTCTTCTATAGATATTCTCTTATCAGTGAAGGATGACGGACATGCGCCAACCTCCACTCTTTTTGGTGGTTTTAGCACGGAATACGGATTTTTTTTATCATACCAATACAATCCACCACTTCCATCCAACAAAAAATTTATTCAACATTGAAACTCAACAACACACCCATATCCACTTCAACGGACAGTCATTCGATTCAAGTTGTTCAATGTGTTTTTCTTCAAACACAACATAAAGACAAACAAGACTCTATTGGATTATACACCCCCCCCCCCAAAAAAAATTTTATACAGTCAAACCTGGATAAGCCGACACCCCTAAAGTCCTCAGAAGGTGGCCCCTTACTTGTCCCTTCGCCTCCTTATACAGCCCTTAATCTCTTTAAAAATGATCAAAAAATGCTTCTTATATGGTCAATCTACCTAGAAAAAGTAGTACAGTAGTGCAGTCGAGTCTCGATTTAGTGTAGGTGCTGGGGACCGTAAAAAATATACACTAAATGCAGACTCAACTGTACCGAAGATTACCTATTCGCCACAGCCATCACAATCACAGCTGAGTGGTCAACAATGAAGAACTTAACAAGAGAAATAGCCAATGAGCTAGGAATTTTTATTTCATTTCCACTACATCCATTTGTTCCTTTCAGATGTGTTTGCCGATCGAATGCTCGTCCATGATCTCGAATTGCATCCATACAAGATGAAGTGCGGTCAAGATCCAAGTCCAGCGCATATTGAGAAGCGTCTTCATAGGTGTGAGGCATTCTATTGCTATGATAAAAAAAATGCGTATTCTATGCTAAGACCCAAAGGGAGTGGAGATTCGCGAGGGTAAGGCTCCCTTCTCAATGGGAATCGGTCGGGCGGCGGGCTACGCACACAATTTTTTTTAAGATACTTTTTTTGTTATAGCCTGTACGCGCCACCAGTTTCTTCACCGCCAGTTTCTTATCGACCAGCAATTGGGTGAGCATTTCTAAAAAAGTCTTGTCAAAATCAATAATCTGAATATGTTGCATTTAAATTTTTCCTCCAAATCCCCTTGTTTGTGTGTGCAATCCTTATTCCTCCTTCTCAATCTTCTTCTTCTTCCTGCTGCTGCTGCTCAACCACCATGCACAAAAGTGAAAGTTTGGATAGTGAATGCAACCAGTTTGCCCCAACCAACCCCCCCCCCACACATATCCAGTGGATTTCCCTTTCTCTTATCTAGCAGAGGCAATCCACCCTCTCCCAGATCGCTCCTAATTGAGTGTGGCGAAGATATTTATGCAATTTCCTGTCTTACAACTTGGAGAAAGAGCAACACAAGGAGGAGAAAAGAACAAATCCATAAATGGATGAAGGAGTGGTTGGATCATCTTCTGCTAAACAAACTTGTTTTCCTCTAGCTGCGATTTTTGGTAGCATTAGGAGGGAGACTTTTCCACTCTCACTTTCCTTCCCATCACATTTCCTTCTACTTTTTGCTTCTTTCTGTCCTATTTATATTGCCAAATGAGACTTGCCTAATTATTTAAAGACTATTGCCGCCAACCACCTCATTAACCTTCTTTTTTTTCTTCCACAACATGTTTTGGGGTTGTGGCGGCCCTAAACCAAGGCTGTAGGGTGCTCGGACATTGCATTAACTAGTGCTTTAGCCTTAAGCTTAGCACCTAGACCGAGTGTACACCTGTGTATACATATTTGGCATATATTCTACAACTCTTATCAAAGTTCGCTTCTCATGGCTTATCCGACATCACTTTGCAGCCATGAGGCTTAAAGCATTTTTAACATGCATTTATATGACATTTTGCAAATTTAATGTAAATTTTAGCTGAATAAATAGTATTTAATAGATCCATTTAGTGAAATCAGAAACCAGTGACTATTTGTTGAGTGAAGCCTTAGCCGGAGATACCTGTTTGCATGGAAGTCATCCCACTGCCGGATATTCCACTGCTCAAGAGATTTCCGTTGAGCCCCTTCTCCCACTCACCTGGCTTGCCCCTAGTTGTCAGGCTAATCCTCCTCTGGGAGAAGAGGATTAGAGATTGAAGAATGGTGGCTCTTATCCCCCCAGTCTGGATTTGCTCTGGCCTTCAACTCTTTTCCACACCAGTCTATTCCAGTTTTATACCCTTGCAGGTTCGATTCCTAGCACGGTCTGACCTATTTTTTCTCGAATGAGTTGTTCTTTTTTTTTGCTAAAATTTTGGCTCCAATATCCCATACCCCGCATTGTGACTGCAGGCGAAACCGAGCTCTGAATGGAACTTGTCGAAATGGCCAAAAAAATTTAAAAAATTTCCTATCGAATGAGTACAGTCGACTCAGAAATCCTGAGTCAGGATACAAGAGCACCACAAAAAGTTCGATCCACAGCTGGGCCCGACCATTTTTTTCCCCAATTTTTGACACCTTTTGCCCACTTTGATATTGATGTTTCTCAGACAGAAAATCGTAAGGATTCTGAATTTGCCAGTCGTTTTTCAAAAAAGCCAACTCTCGATATAAGAGCACCCATTTTTCAAAAAGGGTGCTCCTGTGGATCCAACTTTTTGAGGTGCTCTTATATCGAGAGTCGACTGTAGCAAAAAGTCTGATCTAAGTGACAATATCAACGAAAACAAGCCAAGTGTGCGCTAAAAATGGCTAAAATGCAACTTTTTACTGCTCATTCAGTAGGAAATTTTCCTGAGCTACCAGATCTTGGGATGTTGGGATCATGTTGGGAGTGGAAATTGAAAATTTGATTTTCTCCTTGGTACCTCAATTGAAGAGCAATAGGGCTTTCGAATGGTATAAAAACATATCGAGGAGGAAAGCAAACTTTCGAGACACGCCATAAATCACCTATCTAGAAACTGTGTTTGCAATCTCCACCCAACCTAATTTTCTTAAAAATGAATTAAGTTGAGCTCTCATCCTCCGTATGCTCAACCATTTTAGCCAAGTAGCTGGCAAGAAGAAGGCTTAGGGATGTGCTGCCCATTTGGTGAATTTCCCAAATGCTTAATCCCACCCAGTTTTTTGTGTGTTGGCAAGCCATCCTTCTAAGTCCAATTGGTGGTGCGCCCAAGGAATTTGGGGCGGAATCGAGATTAGGGGTTGAAGGCACGACTCTAAGGCATCCATTAGTCTAGGTGGATTAGTTGGGGGATGGATAGCTGGCTGGTGGTGGGGTGAGCGCTAAGCCCTATCCATTTTGGAATTCCACTTGTAATTTGTGGTGGTGCAAGTGAGGATGTGCAAGCTCTATCTTTGCCCTTTTTTTAGTTCCTCTGTTTCCTTATTGTTTGAGCAGAGAGAGAGAGTGGAAGAAATAAGCTTCGATCCGGCTAAGCCGTTGATTAAACTTGGGCAGGAGATGCTTTCTATTTTATTCTTTTACGCTAGCAAGAGCAACCATGGGCTTATCCTTTCCAACAGTTTTGCTTTTTGATGGAATCCATTCGGTATTTTTACCTTTTATCCTTTTTATTGCCTTTACAAAAAAATATTGATGCTACTCGGTTATAAACCCCCGCATTCCCAAATAGAATTTTCTAGAAGCGCTTAGAAAACATTTTTAAGTAACAATTTCGCTAAAAAGAGGCCGAAATAGTAACTTAGAGGAGAGCAGGGGCCGGATTGGGAGGGGAAGGGAGTAATAGGAGGCCACTAATTTGAAGGGTCATCCACCCGTCTCATTTACTAAACCAGGTCAAAAAGTGCCTCTGGATGCATTCTCTGCTCAAGACTATTGCTAGGATTCATCTCGCAGGTGAGTCTGTGCTCGCATCTCTGACTCTCAAGCCCCTTCGCCCTCTTACGGGGGCTCGGGGGCTTGGAGATGCGCACATAAACATACCTGAGACATAAATCACTCGAGAAGCAGCTCCAAATGGTTATTAAACACTTTTGGAACGATCGATTTGGGGGGATATAACCGAGTAGGTCACAGGGTTGGGGCAGGGGTATGACAAGAAGAGGGGCATGGTCTTCCTGACATTATGTTTTTGGCCTACTTTTTGAACTCTCAGGCAAGTTACTAGATAAGTTGTAGCTTATTATTTTGCGTACACTTTGAGTGGTAACTTGGCTTAGTTTCAACTAAAAAAATTTGGTCAAAAATCGATAGCCCGGCACTGGGTTGCCGGCTTCTCCAGCTTTGACTGTATTTTTTCTTGGTATTTGCGACCCTTTGTTGGCAAAAGTAATATAAGATTTTTACCACAAATTTTTTTTATTGCTTCTTATTTGTAATTCTTGTCAGTGTAGCAGACACAACATAGCTGTTTATCCTCATCAAAAGATATCTGCAGAATACACAAATGTCCATCCATGTCTCCTGCAATAAATCCATTATTGCCTGTTGGCTAAGCCCATTCTTATCTGTATTGTGCTCGATGAAAATGATATTGTCTGATACATATATATTTTGTTGGCAAACCCTAATCCTCAACACACCCACTGAAGAGGACAACTGTTGCCCACCTAGACAATCAATTGGAAAATTAGGCTACAAGGTCAGAGTGATAACGATTCTCCAGCCACAAATCCTCTGTTTTGTTTCTATCAAACAGTAGTAAAAAATGTGCACGCCCTGGGTGGGAATCGAACCTGAACGTTTTTATGTTTCTCATATGTGATAACCGCCCCCGATTCAAAATCGTGTTCTTGGCATTGTGTTTTTGACCTATTTCTTGCACATGATTTTCAGGCAATTTACCACCTAAAATGTAACTAAGACAATAAGCTACAATTTAAGTGGTAACTTGCCTAAGACTTGTCTGGAAAAAGTAGCTCAAAAACAGAATGCAAAGAAGACGATCTTGGATGGGGGCGGTTATTATAGGAAATACGGTATGCATGACCCGGGTTGGAATCGCTATTCGATGTTTTTGTGTTTCTTTACATTACAAGGCGTTTTTCTTAGCTTTAATCTTACTGCACCGTATTTTCTACAAAATTAGAAAAATGAACTGAACAACCATGTCAAATATTTTTGCTGCTGCCACATACCATATTTCCTCTACTTTGAGGGTCCATACCGCATTTCCTCTAATAGGACGGTCCCCTAAATTTAAAAAAGTGTTTTTGTGGCATTGTGTTTTTGACCAATATTTTGTTAGTGGCTCCTGGGCATGTTACATACCAAAATGTAGCTTAGAATCTAGGCTACATTTTGGTATACAATATGGTCAGAAACCATCAACAAAATATAGGTCAAAAACACAATACCACAAAAACACTTTTTGAATTTAGGGGACCGTCCTATTAGAGGAAATGCGGTATGTACCCTCAAAGTTGAGACCCGCACTTATTAGCGCAAAAGTGGCGGGCGATTTGTCGTAAAAAAGGATTTTCATAGCAAGTTTGGCAAAGTTGATTTTATTTATTCAGCTAACCCGCCAGATTTTCTTAACTCCGCCCTTCTGTTCTTCTTTTAGTTTTCCCATCCCAAGTGTGGAGTGGGTTGGCCAATGTGGTGTTGTATTATGTTGGTGGTGGATGTGTGCTCTCCACCTTATCTTTCTAGCTCTTGGAGGGCGGAGCTTTGAGCAGAGGCAGGCAAAAACTTCCGACAATGGTATATTTCATCCCTCTCCTATTTTGTCCAACCAGCCGCTTATCATCATCATTCCAAAGGGATGCAGGAAAAAGAGTGAGTGTGGAGGCAGGGATGTGTTCCACCCCGTCAACTCTCCTCTGTTTTTCTTCTTCTTGCCATATTTTTCTTTCTTCTGCTAGATGTAAATGCTATTTTTGATGTGATTGTGTGATTAAAATACTAAATCCAAGCACTGCCCTTTACATTTCCAAAATTGTGTTTTCCCTTGCATGTCTAATAGTCCTTCTAGATCGGAGCGGAAAGTCTCATTTTGACCGAAAATCAAATTTTTTAGAGAATTCTGAGGTAAAAATCCAATTTTAGTAGCAAAAAAACGAGTCAAAGCCTTGATGAATTGTATTTAAAACAGAACCTAGGTCCCAAAGTCTTGGATGGGCTCCCTATCGAAATGATGACGAATCCATAAAAATGGGTGTATCTCAGCTTTCTTATTTTTTTGTTAAAACCCTGCTTATAACATTCGAAAGCCCTACCAATTCTGCGTTGAATGGTACCTCAAACATTGTTTTTCATAGTACATTCAAGGCTCCAGTTAGCAATATTTCTGGGAACCAACCCTAGGGTACCACCCTAGACTGTGGTTAAATGAAGGTCTCTTTTCTTATGCTTAAAGGCAAGCCAAATTGGTCACAAAGTGTCGTTGAATCGAGTTCGAAGTGGTGATCGACGCCAAATCCGTACTTCCTTTAAATTTTATACCGTATTCCCTCTAATAGGGTAACTCCCTAAATTAAAAAAAAAATCTTTTTTGTACCATTGTGTTTTTGGTCTATATTTTATTGATGACTCCTAGGCATGCCATATACCAAAATGTAGCCTAGATTCTAAGCTACTTTCTGGTATATGACATGCCTAGGAGTCCCACAACAAATATAGGTCAAAAACACAATGCCACAAAACACATGTTTTTGAATTTAACAGGTGCCTATTAGAGGAAATACGGTAAGTAATATTTTATGGAGTTGTCGGCATTTTAATCGTCAAAATTTTGGTAAAAAAGCCGTGGGTCGGCTCTTTTTGAACCGCTGTTTTTGGTGGGGAACAGAACTTAAATTCTCGGTGTTAGAAACCTTGGTGATAGCCACGTATTCCTCACCATAAAAAAGGATTTTATGAAAAAAAAAGAGTGAACCATATACCATAACCATACTTTTGAGGTGGTAAAGCATTTTTATTCACTTTTTGTTAGTATGTGTTTGCATTGCGTAATCGGTTGCCTAAGATGGCTGTGATCTTAGCAGGAGCCACTTGATCACACTCATGTTTGTCTCCTCCCATTCCTTTGTGTCTGCTGGCAGCAGCAGCAAATCAGTCCCCAAAACGGGGGGAAGGAAGAGAACACTACAATCGGGTTCTACTCTCCCTTTATTTTCCTGGTTAATGGCTGTTCTCTTCCACCAATCTTCGCCCAATCCTCGGCTAATAATAGTGTGGGCCCATTAAGCCGTGCACAATGCGCAGGTTCCAGTTTCACTTTCTTTCGCACGACCTCTTCTGCTGTAGATGATTGCAGCAGGCTATTACTACAGCTTAACATGATTGCCAACCCCTTGAGCACTATTGTTGTGCACACGGCTGTCTTCAAGCCTTATATATGAGTGCGCAACTTTGTTTTATTTTTTATTTCAATTGTTGATTTTGTTGGTATACTGCATAAATTTTATGGTCCATAGACAATAAAATGTGCAAATACAGTTATTATATATAGTTAAATGTAGATAATTTATGTTATATATAGTTAAACATAGTTAATTTATATTATATATATAGTGAAATATAGTTAATTTATGTTATACATATAGTTAAATATAGTTAATTAATTTTATATATAGTTGAATATAGTCAACTGTAAAATATTGTCATATAATTTTTATGGTTAATTTGCAATTTTCAAAACTTTTTTATAACTGTAACTGTAAATAACTGTAACGGCCCTATCCCAAAAGAGGATATATTTTTTGCCTTGGTTCCCTCGGCTGTCTTTTTCACATTTCTGAAACCAAAGTAAGGCGTCTTAGATTGTAGGCTCGCATGGTAAAGGCTTAGGTGGTAGGTTCAGCGTATACCCATACTATGTTTACGGGCATGCGCTAAGCCTACCATCTATGCCCCAAGGCTGAGCCTTACTTTAGGTTTAGAAATGTGAAAAAAGATAACCGAGAGGAGCAAGGCAAAAAATATATCCTCTTTTAGAATAGAATCACTGTAACTGTAAATAACTGTGAATAATTGTAAATAACTCTATATTATCTATGGTCGATTGTTTGGGTTAATTATTTTCCACAGTGAACTATGAAATTTTTAATTTTATACTTTTGCTATTTTTTTCAAAACGAGCTGTAAATTTACTTTTTAAAACGCTCATAGCATCGAATAGTCGTTGAACAAGACTGTATTCAGATTCATTTTCATTCCATTTCATAGAAATAGTATAAAACTGCAAAAGTACTAGTCTAAACTATGTGCAATTAATATAAATTATTTTAGAAGTTGTTTGGTTGAGAAGTAGCCTACTTAATTCCAATCTACTATAAAGCTGGGCACTTAATTCAACTAACCGATTAGCTGTGGGCTGATGGACATGTTCCCAGTGCGTGTTCTGGTGGAGACAGTCCGTCCGCAACATTGTTTGTCGTGTGCCCACGACGGCCAGCCCCTGCTGGACACCTATGCCATAGTGAGTGGTCAGACCATGCTCAGCCAGCTGGTAGACAATGTGCTCTCTGCCCTCGGCTTCCCACAACTCATCCAAGACTCCAGGGGTGATCACTTATTTGCAAACTATTAGCTCACAGTCGAAAATTTTAACTATGATATTAGTCAAAATTTTTATGATTAGAATCATTCATACAGTTATGTCTTTTACAATTAACCGTAAAAATGTTTTTCCTGGTTAAATTTATTTTTTTTAACCGGAAATTAACTATTTTTGATAGATAACTGTGAATTTACAATTATCACAGTTGCCATTTAACATTCATGATTGCCCATGTGAAAGTAAACTATGAGTCAACTATTTTCCCCAACAAAAATATATGTATATATGAAGCTAGAGCATCGTTTTGAGTTGAGTAGTGATAATATCTGCCTTTTTTTTTATCTAGTCAGTTAGTTGGATTAGTGCCTCCCCATGTGTTGGCTTGATTGTTTATACACATTGGGGTGTATAGCAGCCGCAGTGCATTAGCATTTGCCATCGATTTGAGATCATTGGGCAGGGAGAGCATCATTTATGCTAATCAGTGTGCATAAGTGATCACACCAACATATTCAAATTCCGGCTTAGCTTCTTCTGCTGGAGGATAATAGACAGGCGAGCATTTGAAAGAGTGCTTTGGTTGTGGGACAGCAACCAAATGGTTTGACCATTAAAAACAAAAAAGGCACAAAAAAGTTTTGAGTCGGCTCTTTGCTGGCTATTGGCACAGTAATTCAAATGCTTGGCTGACTGTATTGTTGAGTTTTTGTCAATTGTGTGGCACAGACAAAAAGGTGTGTTGCCGAATCATAGTTAACCGCAGTAAGTCAATTGCTTTATTTAGTTACATAGTTAACTGAAAAATGGTTTAACATGTAGTCACAGTCAAAGCTGTAAACCCTCATACTCATACTTAACTATACACTCATGTGTTTAACCCACCTACGTTAACTGTATTCTTCAATTACAATTACCTTATTTCTTCTAATTATTCCGCCCCCCCCCCTAATTCAAAATCTTGTTTTTGGCATTGTGTTTTTGACCACTTTTTCCAGACGACTCTCAGGCAACTTACCACTTAAATTGTAGCTTATTATCTTAACTATAATTTGGGTGGTAACTTGCCTGAGAGTCCTCAGGAAAAAGTGGGGAAGAGGGGAATTAAGGGGGAGGATAATTGGAAGAAATACAATAATGGTAGTATGGTCAACCGTATTCTTCAATTACAGTTAGCTGTAGCATGGTCAACTGTATTTTTCAATTACAGCTAATTGTAACATGTTTAACTGTATTTTTTAATTACAGTTAACTGTAACATAGTTAACTTCACTTTCTAATCCTAGTTTATTATGTTGGATAGTTCAAATAAATTTTTTGTTTAACCGGTTAATCATATGGTTAACTATCTTTTTCGAAAATTTGATAAGGTAAGCTGTGGTGCAGACTAGCCAGACAAAGTTGTGACTTTGTTAAATGTGTTGCTTTGGTGATGATAATCGTCAACAGAGATGAAATCGGTGTTTAGGGGAACAGTCCCATACTTTCACTTTTCACGGGCCTTTGCACACACAAAGGGGAATAAAGAAAGTTTTTGGTTGGAAAGTAGCTACTGGGACATGGGGATAAGGGGAACAGGTTTGTGTGTCTTCGTAATGCTCTAATAAGGATGGAAGAGGGGTTAGTCAGCAGGAGCAGCCGTCTTCTTGATGATTGCCTTCTTTTTTGCCTCCCTGCTATACACACCTTTCTTCTAAACGGCAGCAACAGCAGCAACACTTACAACAGCTCTCTAATCTCTTAGTTCCACACAATGGTGCAACGTAAAGAAAGAAAAAACATCCACAAAACAGAACACTGCAGAATAGACAACTAAGCTACACAAACCAAAAATTTGACTCTACTAGGCACTAAAATTTCAAAAAAAGTCCCTTTGGGCGCGGAGTTATGCGCCAGGACTCCTATTGTTCGATAAGTCCGCTTCCTAAGACAGTCCTTTGGGTGCCCAGTTATCAAGGGTCCAGCTTATCAAAGTTTGGCTGTGTAAATTTTGTTAGGAGCACATGTATTCTAGTGATACAAGTATGAGGCCACTAATTTGAAGGGTCATCCACCCGTCTCATTTACTAAACCAGGTCAAAAAGTGCCTCTGGAT
>BBSZ01006176.1:0-24540 GCA_000981365.1 Subanguina moxae | reverse complement strand
TTTTTCTGTGTACATTATCCTACATGTTTACACTTGTGATCAGAAATCAATATGAGAAAGCAATGAAAACATTTATTTTGAAACAAAAAGAAAACAAGCAGGTATGAAAAGTTTAATTGAGCTTTAGATGTGCAAAGACATTTACACCAACCTGTTTTTCCGCTCAAGCAAACCTATAACTTTGGTTAACCGAGGTCTTAGGGCTAATATTTCTCAGAAAGTTTGCAAAGCTTACACATGTTTTCAAGAGGAGTAAATTTCAGCACACAGAGCCATAACATAATAAAAAAAACCCCTTTAAAAAGAAAACAAGTTCGAAAAAATAAATCTGCTGTGCCCTGGCTTATGAGAAAGCTTCATAATAAAAAAGAAGGACAACAGGCTAACTCAACAAAGATATAACTAAAAACTTCTGTATTGATTAATTTTTCCTTTCCTATACTGTTAAGCTAGTAAACAGTCAGACAAAAAAGGATTTTATATGTAGTTGGTCAGACGTTTTCGGAAAAAAGCCAAAGATCGGACATAAAAAGAGTTATTTACAAAATGTATATGTTATCCGAGAAAAAAAAAGCGAGAAAAGTGTAGACACTGACAAAAAAAAACCTCGTTTTCTTTTTTTTTGTCAGATGGTGAGGGAAATGTTTTGAGCAAAATGAAATATACGTGACTCCAAGCAACAAGAAAGGGCCACTAAAGTGCCCACTAGTTCTTTCCTTTTACTCTTGTTTCTTACTACTTTTCTGTATGTGAACTGACTCATTGAGACTCTTGTTCGTCTTCTTTGTTGTCTATGCACAAAGAAATAAATGAGTAACATTACCAATAAAACTGTTCTCTTTTTGGTAATGTTTCAATTAGGAAATAAGTGAATGTGGGCAGAGGAGGAAATGACATGAACCAGAAGTGGAATTGAGAGAAATATATTGTAAAAGGCCCTTTCTGAGTTTAAGATACGGGAAAGTTAATAAAAATTAGAGGAATGTTAATTTGAAGAAAATGGAAATTAGGTTGAGTGTCTGAACCTCACTCGAAATTATGCACAATTTCTTTTGAAAATGAAAAGTTTATAGAATTAAGGTTCGCAAAAATCTAATTAACTAGACAGATGGGCTAAAACAGGGCATTATCGAGGATTGACTGTACTTAATATATTGGCTTGGTATATAAGTAAAAAGTCCTGGCAGTTTGCTTTTCAAATGCTATTTTTCGGACAATCTCCATAAATTTACGCGGTGCACCAGGTTTGAACAGAGAGGAAGTGTTCTTCGTACACATCGAAAATTTTTTTCATCACTTTAGCAGCCCTAGCGCCACAATTGAAGGCGAAAAGAAGATGGTGTCGAAAAGACATATTTTTTTTAGGGTTGTCGAGCGCTCGAAATTTCCGAGTCGAGCGCTCGACTCGGAACTCTTCACCGCAAGTGCAAATGGCTTTTCCACCAGTTTTTTTAAACGACTTCCAAACTTCGCTTGGCATTCTTCTAAAACAAGCAAATTTACAATCACATCATGTGATTCACATGCTTTTTGAGCGCTCAAAACTCGAAATTTTTTTCGAGTCGAGTTGAACTCGAAATGACTACTCGAAACTCGAAAATTTTCGAGTTTTCGAGTTTTTTTCGAGCTCAACTCGACAACCCTATATTTTTTGTCTACTTGGCAGCCCATAATTTATGTTTAAAAAACTAATAAAATTAAACATTTCAGAAAAACTAAAATATGGCTCTTGTCAAATAGAGCTTTCCGAATATACTAAAAGCATTGGAAAATTAATGAAGATTGTCCAAAAAAAAATAAGAGACAATTTGCAAGCAAATTCCCAACTGCTAAATAATAAACAAAAACCGTGAGAGAACGAACTATTATAAAAGAAATAAAAAAGTAAGTCCCTAGTTTGTATATCTATTTGGTTCACTTAGTGTTGCTCTGTGGTCTGTGTTTTTTGAAATAAAAATGTGATTGCTGCCTGCCAGGAATACGGTAAATAGGGGTTAGACACTCAAACCCTTCTCTATTCTCCAACAACAAAAGACCAGAGAGAAAAATAGTGGGCGTCTGCTCGACGCAAAGCAGGAATAATATAAATGTCACGTAAAATGGATAAAAATATTGTTTTTCTGATTGAGTCAGATCTCTAGTGAAAATAATAACCACTTTTAGAGTAAAAAGATATAAAGGCTAGGAATTAAGCAGATAGAAGAAATACAGTCGACGCTCGATATAAGAACACCATAAGGACTATGAAAACAACTGTCTTTATATCGAGCCTTGTTGGCGTAAACATTGCACTATATCGAGAGTCAACTGTAATAACTTTTCTTTTTTAGACAACAAAAGTTTGAAATTGTGTGGCTAATTTGGTTGCTGACAGCAACTTTCCGTCCTTAAGCCGAGACTCTCGGTCCGAGAGCCATTTATTGGCTGAGGACCGACCACAAAGTCTTTACAGTTGAGTCTCCATAGAACATACCCTTCGATATAACATACTTCGAGTTCGGTCCCGAGGAGGTATGTTGTATCGAGACTCGACTGTATATTGAGTGTCAACGTCACTTAATTTCTTTGTGAAACAACAAAATTGGATTTTGAATTTAAGCAACTTTTTTAAAAGAAATTGGTAAATACATATGTATTAAATAAATACATACATATGTAGATAGAATGTATTAATATCAATGAATATACCAATATTATATTAATTGGGGGGGGGGGGGGAAACACAGTACTACTGTAAAAATAGTACCATGATCTCAATTAGAAGAAGTGCTCGAAGCCAAAGAAACCGTCTATTTTTGTTATTTGCATTTCTACAGTCAATAAGAACTGGAAAATGAGTAACCTAAAAAGCAGTATCAAATGGAAGCTGTTGAATGAGTACTCAGTAAAAAGAGGTTCGTAAAAAGAGATTTGTATAGTATATTGTGCTTCTGTTACCCAAAAGCTCATGTAATATGCGGTTTGGTTATTCTTAAGCTACAAATAATGAGCCCGAAAGATATTATGATCGTTTTTTATTATTTCTTGTTGAATTTGTAATGATGTTTTAGAATCTCGTCATAGATATCAGACCAAAATTTTTATTCAGTGTAACAACAGGAAAATATTTCAATAAAACGACCAAGGTTTTTTTCATTTTAATCAAAATGGAAGCATCATTCCATTCATCCACATCTTCTATAGCCAACGTTTTGGCTATCTGATTTTTTTTCTCTTGCTAGCATTTCTTCCCCTGGTTTTTGCTCAATCTTTTTTTCGTTAATTAGAACTTTGCCATATGGTGCTGCAAAGCTCTAAGATAGAGCAGACAATGATCATCAGATTGGTAGCTTAAAAATAGTTTGGAAATTTGACGCTCTAAACTGATGAACTCCGAACTTCCTGGATTGAGCGGCGGATCAGCTGGATTTGCTTCATGTTTGTGACAAAAATAAATAAAAAATATTTAAGGATCTTAAAAATGTTACCTCAATTCCAGCAGCCAAATAGTCTGTTTCTCTTCTTTCAATCGAACAATTGAGTAGCTCAACCTCAGTCGACTTTACTTTTTCCATAAAACTTTTGTAGCAGTTCCACAGCGCGACCGGAAAGAGTGGTTTCGATTTTTGGCACTTGTTCACTTGGGGGGAGGGGTGGGGGGCGACAACCACCATCGGCCTCAATACATTTATGGAGTCTAACTGGAAACTGGTCAATAGCTTTTTGTATCATTTCCTGAAGAATTTTCTTGCATTCTTTTACGAGCGAAGCTTTAAGCGCACTGACCGATTTGTGAGGCTCGGAGCATGCTTGTGACTCAAGAAAAGGCTAGATGAAGTAACCCTGCACCGACTAGTCAGGTATGTTTGGAGGCCAGTTACCGTCGCGCTTTGTCCAACAGGTGTCAGCATTGACCAGTTTCCAGTTAGACTCCGTAAATGTATTGAGGCCGATGGTGGTTCTTTTGAGTGAATGTTAACAAAAGTTTTATAGGAAATTAAAGTGGAGAAAACAGGCTTCAAAACAGCACCAAACACTGCCGCTTTCCCTTTCATAATAAAAAAGATATGAGTCATTCAAACTTGTACCACAATTTTTCTATCGCAGGGTAATAAACATTGCTTAAGATTGCTGTTTTGTTGTTGATTGTTGGTAACAAGATGTTGATAGAGGCTGGAAGTTCGAAATGCAGAAGAAAAAATCTATGTCTTTCAAAAACAATGGTGTATCAGACATGAACTTTATTTAACGATGTGACTACCATTGGCATCAATACATAAACGGAGACGTTTTGGAAAGTTGTCGATGGCATTCTGAATCATCTTGTGTAAAATTGCATCCCATTCCTTCACCAGAAAAACCTTTAGAGCAACAAATGCCATCGACAACTTTCTAAAACGTCTCCGTTTATGTATTGATGCCAATGGTGGTCACATCGTTAAATAAAGTTTATGTCTGATACACCATTCAAAAAAGGAAGAACAGGGCTTTTGAATGGCACTAACCTTTTTAACATAGAATAATAAAAACAATAAGGTAAAGGTAAAAAAAGTTGAAAACCCGTCACGAACTTATGCTCCACCCGTTACCAGTCACTACAATCCCTCATCCGTACATTAAGATCCTTAATACAGTCGCCTCTCGATATAACGAACCCTTAAATTCAAAAAAATGTGTTTGTGGCATTGTGTTTTTGACCTATGTTTTGCTGGTGTCTTCTGGGCATGTTATATACCAAAATGTAGCCTATATTCTAAGCTACATTTTGGTATATAAAATGCCCAGAAGACACCAGCAAAAAATAGATCAAAAACACAATGCCATAAATACATTTTTTTGAATTTAGGAGTTCGTTATATCGAGAGGCGACTGTAGTTTCATTTATATCTTCTACAACCAATTAACAAATAAAATTACTCGCCTCGAAACTATTTGGTCTTAGTGACCACGTACTTGGCAAATGTCTATCCTCTTCCTCTATTGTTGGTTGTTTGACTGCTGATGATATGTTTGGGGGTAGCTCTGCAAATGATCGAGCTAGGTAGTCGGCTAATTGCAGCTGAGGTTTCGGCGGCTTCATAAGAGAATAGGCACCCATACTGTAAGATCTCTGAGGAATCCTATTTTGGTTGTTTTCTGGGCTAGTTGTTGAATGAGGATATCCCATAGTAGACCTTTGGTTAGCGTTCAAAGTTGGGAATTGAGTGTCCAGAGTTAACGTTTGATTTTTTTGGTCCATGAAGCCTAAAAGTGGCGAAGGCTGGCTCCACCTTCTGGTTGAAGTTGACGAGCAGCAAGGGTTATTGTAGACGTCTTGTGGATAAGGCCATCCTCCTTCCATCCAGTCCCAAGGCGAGCAACACTTGGCCAGTTGAGAAGGAGGAGGTGGCAGGGTGGCCGTGAAGGTGTGGGTCGAAGGCGGTAAGTTCTGGCTGCATGGTGACAAATCCAACTTGCTCCATGGAAACAGGGGGACGGCCAGCCCTACTTCACTACTCTTCAGAGTGGGCGATGGGGTCGCCAGGCAAGTGAAGTCAAAGCCCGGGGAACACTGCTTGGACTGCTGCAAAAAATGGTGAACACCTTCTGGAGTAGGGGATAAGTAATTGAGAGGAGGCAATCTAAGTAATACCTTGCTGAACTGAATCTATATTATAATTTAATTATTCAGTGTATAATGTTTTTTAATAAAAAAAAAATACCGTACATTATCTATTAGAAGGCCCGAGCCTTCTATTTTTCAACCCTTTTCAGAGGAGGGCCTTCTATTAGAGATGGGTCTTTTATTAGAGAGGGGCCTTTTTTTTTTCAACAAAAATTCCATTTGACGCTCAAAAAGAATTCACTAAAGGAGGGAACCCAAAGGCGCCTGCTCTGGACTTGTGTCTATTAAGCTAACATGTCGGCTTAATAGAAGATATACGGTATTTATTGTTTCAGTCTGCGCAATCACAACACCAACAAATGGCTCTGGGGATTACAAAATCGCGTGCTTCAAACCGGAAGGATCTATTGGTTCATACATTTTCAATAAAGTGTTAACCCAAAATTTGCTGTTTGAGGGGGTCTTCTATTGGAGAGGGGCCTTCTATTTTTCGACCCTCCTCTTAGGGGGGCCTTCTATTAGAGAGGGGCCTTTTAATAAATTATTTACGGTAGATTAAATATGTTTTGAAGCTATTTGGAGCGATAAACAATCACACAAAATATTTTTTCTGCTCCAAGATATAGACCCTCACAGTCGAGGAGCGCTCCTATTGGACCATACTTCCCTAGGAAATGTAGTTTATCCTAGTTCGGTCTAAAAAGTTTAAAAAATATCTCGAATTTGTTAACACTTTTTCATAAAATATGGCCACTTTCCTTCAAAAAATGTTTTTTTTTTGCACCAAGGGGGCGATTTTTATGGGCGGCCAAATACAAACTTCGGTAATAGCTATATGTGAAATTTCCCATTAAAATTTGTGTTTTTCTCATCAAAATATTTATTTCTGCCATCAAAATTTTAAACTTGCTTATTTCAGCAGTTTTATAATGGACTTGTCTAAATGTTTTTTTATCATCGTGTAGCCCTAAATCTCTCCTTACCAATGAAGCGTCATCTTACCTAATGTTGTTGAAAACAGTTAGATAAAAAGGTCTTTGTCTAAGCAAGAGATTATTTTCTTCAAATAACTTTTTCTCCAACTGTTTTCAACAACAGTTTTATTTTTCAACGATGATAAAAAAAATTAGACAGGTTCATTAGAGAGCTGCTGAGATAATCAAATTTAAACATTTTGATGGGAGAAATAAATATTTTGATGGGAGGAACACATAATTTGGCGGGAGAATTCAATTTAAGACGTAAGAGAATGAAAGGCAATTTTGCTTAATTTTTTCTGAAAAATATCGTCTTTTAACTTGCCTCGTCGTTTTTTATGGCCCATTTATGATAGCAAGCTGTCCAAACAAATCAATTGATGAGAAAGAAAAAAGCAATTTGTTGCAGGAGAGCTGCTAACACTGCATATTTTGTACAAAAAATAAAACAGAAAGATAAAAAAAAATCAATCGATTTCTAAGCTATTTTTTGCTTAGAGAAAGTAAATGAAAGCACTGGAGAGCGCTATTGCCCCCAGAGAAGACGAACAGGTTTTTGGAGAACTGACAAAAATCGTTTGTTTTTTTTTTGCCTTGAGGGAACAAGATAAACCAAGTGTGGAAGGTACCTTGATACCCATATATGCCAAAACTAAATAAGATTGTAACAGGTTTGTCTTTGTCGCACAAATCTGGCCTTACTAAAGTATAACGCCCAAAATTTTGTTATCAAAATATCAAAAACACAAATTTCAGCTATTTTAAATATAAATATTAATTAAAAAGTTGTTTATCAAAAGCCTACTCCACAAAAGAAGACAGCGAACTTGTGTTGTTGATAGGAATATTGCCTGAATATTGCTGCAAATGGTCAAGCTGTAGTGGCTTCAAGCCAGTATTGCCGCCATGCACATTGGTCTGGCTGTCGGGCAAGGAATAAAAAGGAAAATACAACATAGTCCCAGTAGAATATTAAGTAAATCAGCAAATGTTAGTGCATCAATTAGATCACCTGCAACTTATATTACTCAGAAATGACTTGTGGGTTCTAGTTTACAATAAAAAAAAGTTTGGAAAAAAGAAATTGAGAGAAGAACAAAAACATAATTTTGTAAAAATATCATTTAGTCCAAAAGAAGCTTTGCTATACTCAAAATTCCGAAATAAGTTTTTAAGGTCTCAAAATAAGGATTACATTGACCCAGGGGTAAAGGTATAAGAGCAAGGACCCAGGGGTAACCTCTCACATCACCTTGGTAATAATTAAAGACATAAAAGTGAGAATTCATCCACAGAGCGGCATAGATTCAGTCGGACGCGCATTAGCGCGCTGTAAATAAAAATAAGTAAGTGTTTGAAGTCTCAAAGTAAGGATTACATATAATATGCTTTGAGAAATAAGTAGATGACGTTTTTTCAACTAGAAGATGCACAACAATAATAATAATCACGTAATATTTGATGCCAACATTTTATTCTTCTTCTCATTGTCCTCTCTGATTGCATGCTTCTTTTTTACCTTTGCACACACTTCCGGCTGAGAATTAAAGTACTCAAAGGTGTAGAAACAATCTAGGGAGCAGTATTTAATTGAGACGAGTGCGTCTACTCACGCACGACGACAAATGAAAGCGATTTTTCGTTCACATGTTTACATCCTTTTGACCAGCAAAATACCATTTCAGAACAGGTGTTGGTAGATAAGGGACTGAGATAGGCAGACTGAGAGATGGACAAGCTTCTTCAATCGCACAATTTCTGTTCTTGAAGATAATATTTCACTTCTGAATAAAGTTGAGCTTTTGATAGGCTTCTACAGCGCTCACTTCCCTGTGAATAGAGATCCCTTCGGTCAATTCTCTAAAACACTAACTCAATTATCCCTTGCAACTTAAAATTTTAGTCTATTATTGAAAAGAAAAATTAAAAATGTGTAAAAAAGAAGACAATTGAAAAATTTAAGGAATGTCAAATGTAAATAAATAAGTCAAAGCACCAAATCTAAGGGACATGCTTTATTTTTAACGGATACCTGGCAACACTGTGCAAATGATAGTTTGGTCCACAGAAAGATAAACCAGGGAAGCATTAGGGTCAAACAGGTTGCCGAGGGTAGACGGACCTAAGAGACTGGCGAATATTTTATTACATATAAAAATCAAAGTGAATAAATTTTCAGTAGTTTTTATACAAGATAATAGTTTTTTTTTGAAAGCGACAACCTTGAGCTGCAACTAACAACTTAAACAAATTGTTCTCCAACCCACAAAGTTGGCCTTGACAAGAACGACAAAGAAAAAAGCAAAAAAACATTTCGAGTGCAGCACAAAAAGGATTGCACTTTAAACCAGAAAAAATTTTTCACTTATAAGGTCAAAACTAGATATAGTGTACCTCAGGCATCTATACACCATTTATTCTCTGTTAATACCATCTTTTTTTCGTCACGACGATCAATGACTTTTTAGGACTCAATCACTGAACAATTAGGTATTTATATTATGCTCAAAAATGTAGACTTCATTTTTGAGTATGGTGTCATTAGAAAATTATCTGGTGATTAAGCCGTCAAGAATCGTTGACTACTGACCGCCGTGACGAAAAGAGGATGGTATTGATATAATGTAAGCCTTAATGTCAAATAACATATAAAAATTTCGGGACCTTTTAGGGAAAAATTAATGCCATGTGATCAGATGCTGTGTTATGTTACTGACGTCATGAGCTTACCTCTTTAAACGCTTTTCCTCAACAATAATCTTTTTTTGCATCAATTCGACATGTGTTCAGCGCCCTTTTGGTCATCCTGATCATCGGCTGTCCTCCATCTGATGGCTCTGCAACATTTAGCAAAATAGAACATCCCACCAAAGTTTTTTCGTCAATATCTAAAATCTTCTAAACAAAATTCCAGATAACTTTACCTCAATCAAATCCTTTTTCAGTTCGCCGAGCACTTTGTTTGCTTCCACACTTGAGTAACGTTTCTCGGATTATTTTATAGCATTAAAATGATATATCTCAACTAATTTTCAATCGTAAAGAACTTTCCAGCGTCACATCTTCCAAAATTCAAGCGCAAAAATAGGCAACTTATGTGCATCCTCACTAAAAGTGATTTTTGAGACAAGTTTTCCCCAAGTTTCCCCATGCGTTTTCACAGGAATATGAAAGTGTTGTGCTCTAGAAAGTATTAATTATGGCATTGTGTTAAAACATAATAAAAAAGCACCTAAAAGAATGTTGCCTGAAAAATAGCATGCAAGCCAGAGCTTTTTTATGCGGTAAATATGCTCAAGATTTTGGTAGTATTCGTTGTTAGCGCCGAAAAATCTAACCACTGCTAATAAAGCATACATTTTGTAAACACAAATACGTTAATTAAAGAACGAAAAAACCAACTGCCTAAACAATTAGGTTTCAAAACACTTAAAGAGTTTATAAACCTTGGACAATAAAGTTCAGAATTGTTGCCTTAAACAGCTTTAGACCGACAAATAAAAATAACCCTACTAAATATTCCAGTAACTGTGCTATGTTTAGACATTGATTTATTGATTGGTTGGCCTATGCAAGTGCTCTTGTTTTGGCCTTATAAAAAAAGAAAATGGAGCAGGCGATGACAGGCAGGTTGCTCAGAAAGAGTATATAAACAGCAAACAAGTTTGGGAAAGAAGCATACAAAAGTTACTTAATAGAATAAAAAATGCAGTAAAGAAAATTTGTCGCTAGTGCAATATGCACACACCCCCACCTCCTCATATTCACTTACAATTATTTATAAATGTTGTTAAACTACTTCCAGGCACTGATGTTTCCTTTCAATTTGTCTCGATTTAAAAAAATTTTATTTATGTAAACCAAACACATAGACAGAGCAATATATTTATGCAAAAATGCACCAAAGCTCTGAAAAGTGGCATGCAAACCTCTGCTAACCATAAGCAAAGTTGTTTTTTTTTAAAAGGCCGCTTTTTCGAATGCTATTATTTTTGCGCTAATTCTTTGGTATGTTTTCTAACATTTTCGAGAGTATCAAGAGTATTGCTCGGATTCAAAGAGGAGAAAAAGGGCTTTTTAACGGTGCCAAACATTGATATTTATGCCTTAATTATAGAGGAAAAACAAAGTCGGAAACTTTGTCCACGAACTTTTCAGACACACGATATTTCTTGGATTTATCTGACACGTAAGTCTGTGTGCGCATCTCTAACCCTCAAGCCCCCGTCGTCCCCTTATGCCCTCTTACCTCCCTTACACAGCCCTCCTTCCCAATTAAATATGGTTTAGTAGCCCTTTTACAAACTTTACTTTACAAAGCGGGCATAAAATATACTTAGAGATAGTTTTTAAACAATTTTTTAGAAAAGTTGATTTAAGGATGGGTATAACCGAATAGCGTCAAAATTTGCTCGAGAGATTACTATCTTGCACTCATGTTCTTTTGTTTGGTTCGGCTAAGGACAGATACTTTTGGTTTTTTGTTATTAATCTGTCTGTTTGCCTGCAAAAAGATTACTCGGTTTTTTAGCCAGGAATCAAATCTAAAGTAAATACCAAAACAATTCTGGAAGCGATGATGAACAAGTGGGAGCCAGCAAGTCCAGGAAGTTGGAAGCAATAGATTGTGAGAAAAGGTCTAGTGTGAGTGCAACAGTAAAGTAATACCGAGTCAATTGTGGTTTCGTTCAGGACTGGAAGAAACAAAAAAACATATTCATTTATCAAGTTAGCAAAGAAGGTCTCAAGAATAGCGGCCACGGATGAAATAACGCCGCGCCGAAACATCACTGCGCCAAAACATCGCCGCGGATAAAACACCGCCGGCCATAACATCGCCAAATGTCTTTAAAGTATTGTGTATTGGGGAATCAACAAAAAGGTTTTTTGCGTCCACTTTTTTTATTTTACAGACAATAACCTGCAAAAAGACTAAGAATAGATGCAGTCAGTAAAAATAACATGAATAATTGATTCGAAGAAGTTATTAAGTTGATGATTGACGAAAATCGTGAGCTTCGAAACTACGAAAATTGTGGGCCCTGGAGCCCGGGTAGGGTTCGGTTATTGGGTAGGGTTAGGTTTCTGGGTAGGATTGCGTTTCTGGGTAAGGGTTGGGATTTCGGGTAAGGTTGGGAATCCGGGTAGGAGCGACGCTGTGTTTTCCGTGATTGATTGTTACTATTTAGACTCAAAATGCAAAAACGGCACCCATATAAGGCAATTCTCGATATAAGAACTTCAGTCAAGCCTTGATTTAAAATCACCCATTTTTCTAAAAAGGAGGCCGTTAAATCGACGTTTGTCCTTTTTAAAGGCGAACTTTTTGTGTTGTCTAAAAACGACTGACAAATTCAGAATCTTTGCGATTTTCGCCTTAAAGACATCAATATTACAATGGGCAAAATATGTCACAAATTGAGGTAAAGATGGTTGGACCCAGCTGTGGATGGTACTTTTTGGGAGACCGTTAAATGAAGGGTTGATTGCAGTCCCAAGGGAGCCTCATCAGCAGTTGATTGTATTTCTAAGCCCTTTTTAAAACTAACCTATTGATATGTAAAACCTAGAAGCACACCTTTTTGTAAACAAAGATAAAATTACTATACGAAAACGTGTAAAAGTAGTGTAAATACAGTTTTAATGTATGACTTGTTACCATAAAGAAAACAAGTGAGCAGGACATTTTCCTCTTTTTAAATTAAAACTGCTAATACTACCCTAGTTAAGCCAGTAGGCATTAGTGATACAACTCGAAAATAGGAAGGGGACGCCAAAAAGCATTGCCATTCAAATACCACAAGTTAGACACCTCAGAGAAGAGAAAAGAAAATGGTCTTTATAACTAATTTTTTGAATTTGACTCACTAAAACATACAATTTTTTTAAACAATAACATAGCGTCAGCAAACACCAAAAGACTCCTTTTCTAGAGTAACACCAGGCGCGCCACATGATTATGAAAATAAATATTAAAGCATTTTTAAGTTTGGTCGTCATTTTCTCGCATAAAATGTGCAAAACTCCTCCTCGAGGGCTGCCATATCTCTTTTCCTGGAAATTATAGTTAAAAAACCGATGAAAATGCATTTTACTGCTTTCTCTTGTCAACTGCGGTCTTCAGTAAAAGTTTTGAGAAAAATAAATCTTTCTTGTACAGAACCTTTTTTCGATAAATTAGGCGATTTGAATAAATTTGTTTTCAAGTGTATAAAGCTAGTGAAAAAAAGATGGTAAAAGTGAAAATATAGTTAGCCAGATACTCTCATAGGTTGGTTTACCTTTCTCTTCCAAAAAAAAAGTTATTTTTTGGTCAACTTTTTTTTTGTTGCAAAAGTGGTCTTCAGCGCCTTAAAAACATGTTTTTTACATGTTGTAATCATCAAAAAGTTGAAAAAAGAAAATTTTTTGCCATCTTCCACCACGGAGAATTACGTATTACGGCCTTCTAGGCAGTTGGCAACCTTGAGTTACACCTTTGAAAATAAAAAGGTTTTGAAATGCGGCACTATAGGAGAATTCGGTTCGTTTTTTGACTTAATCTCCTGTTGTTTTTTAGCTTAAAAAATGATCATATGTCAATCATTATATACGCAAAAAACATCACAAGAATCAAGGCCAAAAATAAACTTGATTCTCATATAGGGCAAAATATACTCTATAAGCAGGAAAAAAGGCAGAAGGACACAAACAGTTATTCACTTTTACTATTTTTTTAATCACGCAAACACAAAAATTCAATACTAAGTCCGCCAGTCTTGCTTGCTGATGCCTTTTAAACACTCTTTTACTGGCGAGTGTGTATAGTGAGCAAATAAAAACAAAAAGTAGGAGTTAGTGAGACTTTATTAATACTTCTACTATGTTTTTTCTTTCCTTTTCATGAAGCAATACTTAAAATAGAACAACTTTGCTTTTTAAATTTCTTCTTTCTGATGAATAAATTGTTTCCAGCACGTGATTATCTTCGTACCTTTTAGCATGCATACATGAGTTTGTGTGACACAGCCTTCATTTCAATGACTCCCCTAATTCAAACATGCACAGCAAAAAAGCGTTAAAGATAGATCAAAAATCACGAAAAAAATTATGGTGCTACTAGGACATAGCCCCCCTCCCATCCCAAAAATCGATGTTTCCAAAAGTGTTTAAAAACCATTTTTAAGTATAATTTATGTCAAAAATATACAAAAAAAAACTATTTTAAAGGCTTTAAGGGCTGTATAAGGGAGGGGAAGGGAAGTACAAGTAAGGGGCCACTCTGTATGAAAAGAGAAGATCTTGAACATAGTTCCCTTTATAGGGACCTACCGCATAAAGAAGCTCTGGTGTGCATACTATTTTTCATGCATCTAGAGCTTCTCCTCGAGTGATTTACGTCTTAGGTGTGTTTGTGCGCATCTCAACTCCAAGCCCGTCGCCCCCGTAAGGGGCTTTAGAGTTAGAGATACGCGAACAGACGTACCTGCTAGATGAATCCGAGCAATACTCTTGTATCGGAAAATGCATCTAAGGCTTTTTTTGCCCTGGTTCAGTAAGGGAGACGGGTGAACGACCCTTCAAATTAGTGGCCTCCTATCATTTCCTTCCCCTCCCAACTCAGCCTCTATTCTCCTCTAAGTTACTATTTTGGCCTCTTTATGCCGAAGTTGTTACTTAAAAATGGTTTTTAAGCACTTTTGAAAAACTTAATTGGGGGGGGGGGCATAACCGAGTAGCGTCAAAGCTAATTGATATTGGAATAAAAGCAGGATATCTTCGGAGGAATTTAGAATCCGTAAGGTTTGCGTTAATATGAAATATTTTATAATTTAATTTTGAAGTCCCTTTGATGGGGTATACGGTTTGATGGGGTATACCCGCTAGTTACAATGACCAAGTCACGTTTCATTTACTTCATCTTTTTTTTTGGTCTTCAATCATATCAAATCAAAAAGAGAATCACACGAAGAGTTTTTTTGCTAAACCGAGAACGTGGTCGAGATGGTCACCAGTATTCAACCACCCCACCCCTCAGAGACGGGCTTTCAAATAGAGGGGGCTTTAATTAGAGATAATAGGGTAGACCTTAAAGTCACAGTTATTTAATTGAAGAAGTAATCGGCGTACTTTTTAGCAAAAAAAAGACAAAGATCTGGCAACCAAACAGTTAAAAAGAGCAATCCAACCATTATTGCAAAAAAACAGAAATTAAAAAGGCAGCATAGTTTGCTCACTTGAAACAAACTTATTTCTCGTAATTGTTTATTGTAAAAAGCAGGACGCGTATAGAAAGAGAACATAAAGAAGCAAATAGCCAACCACAGAAAACAAAACTAATGGGGAAATTTTGTGAAAGAACAAAAAGAGACTCTCTCTCTCTTCCAAAGGGCTGCAGGTTATTTTCAAAGGCAACGCTCTGGCAGGCCATACCAAAAACATCTTGCAAGTTAGATACAAGCAGAAGTCGTCCAAGAATGTAGCTCTTTCAGTTAGAGAAGACTGAAGAAAAAAATAAAGATCATAGGCAGACAGAAAGTCTGTTGACAACAACATCACCTTGGCTCGGACCGATCTTTGTGACAGCAAAGAAGCTTGCTATTAATTGACGTTGAATAAAGAGAAGGTGTTCACACTCTGAAAATTGCTAATACCGAACTACATAAGGCTTAGACTCATCCTCCTAGACCTAACACTTAGGCTTAGTGGAGAATATCTATTTATATTAAGACTAGATAAAATGTTAAATTTTTTTCCCTCCTGGCCGCTTGAACATGGCCCACATTTTGGCTCCTCCTTAAAAAGTGGCCTCTTAATTGTCCCTTCCCCTTCCAATACAGCCCTTAATCCCTTAAAAAAAATTATGGTTCTACACTAGGATATAGCCCCCCTCCCATCCCAAAAATCGATGTTTCCAAAAGTGTTTAAAAACCATTTTTAAGTATAATTTATGTCAAAAATATACAAAAAAAAACTATTTTAAAGGCTTTAAGGGCTGTATAAGGGAGGGGAAGGGAAGTACAAGTAAGGGGCCACTCTGTATGAAAAGAGAAGATCTTGAACATAGTTCCCCTTATAGGGACCTACCGCATAAAGAAGCTCTGGTGTGCATACTATTTTTCATGCATTCAGAGCTTCTCCTCGAGTGATTTACGTCTTAGGTGTGTTTGTGCGCATCTCAACTCCAAGCCCCGTCGCCCCCGTAAGGGGCTTTAGAGTTAGAGATACGCGAACAGACGTACCTGCTAGATGAATCCGAGCAATACTCTTGATAAGAGAATGCATCTAAGGCATTTTTTGCTTTGGTTCAGTAAGGGAGACGGGTTACAACTGAGTAGCGTCGAGTTTTCTTCTAAATGTGTATTATGCAGTTTATTTTGGCGCCAATTGCTCATTTTGCCTTTGCCAAACCGACGACAAATATTATAAGTTGGTAAATTTTTTCTTTAAATATTTATTAAACTTTTAAATTTTTTGCTTAGCTGTTGCAAGTATATACTGGGAAGTGCAAAGAACAGCTCATCTAATGGCTTCCGTTCTGAGTTCTTTTTTCTCGAGAGATCCTCGCAGTTCGTTCCCTTATGAAGTTCCGACTGATTCATTCACTAATTTCAAAGGAGCTTGCCTTGGAAACACTTTCAGAAAAGTTGGTTTGGTAATTTCATGCTTTCATGGCAATAAATTAGTTTTAGGCTGAGCCTAATGAAAAGGCTACTTGTTTCTGGACTACTGACTTGAATTCTCCGCTGAAGTTGCAAGCACACAAGCTGAAAACTTTGCGTCATCCAAATGTTTTGACTTATCTTGATTTTCTCGAGGTATGTCTTATGTCTTATTCAGTTTACTTGTTCGCAAGTAATTGCTGGCCTATTTTAGGTTGAAAATTCGCTTTATTTAGTCGTGGAATCCTGCCGGCCTCTGGAATATTATTTAAGTGAGACAAAGTTGACTGATGCGCAAAAAGAGCTTGTTGTTTCTTGGGGTCTTTATCAAATTTTGGTAGCATTTTATTTCCAGAGATTTCTATAGCATGTTTTTTATTGTCGTTTTTAGAATTGCCTTAAATTCCTTCATAACGAAGTGAAAATTGTGCAAAATAATCTCAGAGAATCTATTTTTGTTACTGCCTCTGGGGATTGGAAGCTGTCTGGGTTCCAGAATACACGCACATTTAGGTAGGTTATCACATATCTTGTATCAAATTTTCCCTTCTTGGTCTTTATTTATTTTTTGTGTGATTTTTCGAGAAATCTTGTGTTTGTTCTGAGAGTTTCTTTTCTTCTAACCAATAAGCCATTGCCAGATAATATTTCGATTTGAGAGATTAGGGAAAGCTTGAACAGAATATAGCAATATTCTTTTCCAAGAAATATTGAATCGGTAAAAAAGCCTAAGCCAATTTACAATCATTTGGGTCATTTTAACCGAGTGCTGAGAATTAGAACAAAAGAAAAGATACCGAAGACCATTGAAAAAGGATGACAGCAAATACAGAGAAGAGAGCCGCAATTTTGATACGACTATTCAAATCAGTCTGAAACGCTTACAAAGGTTGAAGAAATGCCAACAAAAATTGTCAGAGTAAAGTCAGGCAAAACATTTGCCGAATTTATAGTTTTCATCTTTAGTTCAGCTCAAGTTGATCTAAATGATTTGGCTGCTGTCATTTGGTAACTCTGACAACTTTTTACATAGCTGTAGAATGTCAATAAAATTTAGGCAGATTTTTAATGGCTTCAAGGCGGATCTGCCAGATACAAGGTCGATTGGACGGATACCCAAGAGGTTGCATTCCCTCTACAAACAGCTAGATTCTCGAAAAAAAGCACTTGCTGTGGAGGATTTACTTGCTGGTAAAATCCTCGTTGAGTATTCCAGTTATTCTTATTCTTAATGTTGCTTGTATTTTCAGAGTGCCGTTCTGTTGGAGGCTTTATGAAAAATAAGTTTGTGGACACTCTGCTATTTCTGGAAGAATTTCAGCTAAAAGATTCGAGTGAAAAGCAACACTTTTTCACAAGCCTCAATGATAATTTGGACATCTTCCCGGAGGATGTGGCCAAAAACAAAATACTTCCTAAACTAATTCAGGTTCACATAATCGTTTAATAGTTGACTCTTAGGTTTGATTCCCACTGGAGATCGAATGCCAGTCGATTTGACCGCCAGTCAAGTGGGGTTGGCCTCTCTCTCATGAAATAGCTAGCGGACATTAGCAAAAAATTTAAGGCGCGAGAGAGTGATATAATCCAGTATATTCAAAATGTCAGTTCCTATTTCATATTTTGCTGTAGTCAACTGCAAATGTTTTTCAAACCAGGGTTTGTGTTCTTAATTTTAGCATATATTTGTATGCAGGGAAACATCTTTATAGCGATCACCTAAAAAGTGGGACATTAGCTGGGTTTGACCGTTTTTTAACTCAATTTTTGACATTTTTCGCCCATCTTGATATTGATGTCTCTAAGGCGAAAAATCGCATGGATTCTGAATTTGCCAGTTGTTTTTCAAAAAGCCAGCATTATTGCCGTCAGAAAAGCCAAACCTCTCTAAAACGATCACCCTTTTTCAAGAAGGGTGATCGTTATAGAGAGATTCGACTGCATTTGGATGCTTTTTGGATACTGAGATGCCTCAGTATCAGAACTCCATGAAAAAATAAGTACTTATATCAAAAAAATGTATTAGAAGAATTTATGTAGACTAACAAGATAGAAAAAGTCCATTTATTCTGACCACTTTTTAGAAGCAAGGAGCAGTACAGGGCGATTCAAAAATTTTTATTATTTTTAAATGGCCATAACTTTTTTGTAAGTCGAATTTTGAAATTTTTTTACAGGTCAGCTCAGTTTTTAATGCAATTTCGACTGGTATATTATCAAGAAATTTTTGAATTTCTATTTTACCTTGGTCGCCCCATGGTTTGGGTCTAAGCCGCAGGTAATTAAAATTCGATTTACGAAATAGCTATGGTCATTCAAAAGTGGCAGAAATTCTTGAGTCACCCTGTATTCTCTTTGTTTACCATAAAATAAATCTTGTCTTTTCAAACGTGAAATTTAGAAATTTTTGTTAAAAAGTCGAATATATAGAATCTAAACAATAAATGGATCTTAATGATCATTATCACCAAACGTCAAAATACAATAAAATTTTTGATTAAAGTTGGCGAACTTAGGGTAGGAATTGAAGCTAAGATTGTCTATATAAATTAGAAGTTTTTTATTTATTTTTAGACCTATGAATATGGAGATGCTGGCTCAGTAATTTTGGCGCCTATGTTCAAACTAGGAAAGTTATTAGAAGAGGAAGAGTATCAGTACAGAATAGTGCCTTGTCTGGTCAAACTTTTCAGCTCCACAGATCGCACTACTCGTGTTAAGTTGCTGGAAGGTTTGGAGGAATTTGCCTGCCATCTCAAAGCTCAAGTCATCAATGACAGCATATATAGGTAAAATTGTTTAGTTATTAACAACTTTTTAAGTTAAAATTTGCAGTAACCTTGTGAGCGGCTTTACCGACACTAGTCCCGCAGTTAGGGAGAGCACTGTGAAAGCTATGGTTACATTTTCCGAAAAGCTGAACTATCATAACTTGAACACCGATCTAATGAAGTATTTGGCCAGACTGCAAGGTAGCACTTATTTTCTGTTGGTGGTCTATTGGTGCGCAGGTCGTGAAAGTAATAAAACTTTTATCAAATGGTAAAAAAATTCAAAATCATAATAAAAAATATATGGCAAATGGCTGTTTTGGTAAAGATTCTTTTGGTCAACTGATTTTTGTTAGCAATTTTTGTGGAAAATATTTTCTTCGAGTCAACTATCTTTTGAACTTTTTGCTCTAGTATTGCCTCTTTCGTTGCATGCTATGCAAAATACCAGTTGTCGTTATAGTCTATTTTCTTTAGGAAAATTAGTTTCTCAGTGACAAAGGAAACCAAAAAAACCTGCTTAGTGAATAGTCAAATAACCATTTAGAAGTGGAAATGAAAATTTCGCGGTGTGCCGCCGCTTGGCTTTTATCCCTAATCAATTCGGCAATTCTGCCTTGGTCAATTAAAGATTTTAATTTTTTTTACACGTTAACACTCTAAGTTAACACCCAGTTTTCGTTTGGTTACATGCGTCTTTCCGAGTCCATTTTGCCAGGGTCTCGGATTACAGAATAAATTTTAAGAACAATTGATTGCCTCAATACCCCGATACCTGCAAAATACCCTGCGGTATTAAAACTAAATGACCTGTAACTGAAAAATATAGGTGGGAGAAAAGTACGAGCCAAATTTCGTAAACAGCAAGCATTATTGTACGCTTTTCTCCCTAGTTATTTCTGGTGAAATGGTCATTAATTCTATAAAATAATATCACAACGAACTATTTTAGGTGGAGACGAGCAGCCAGGCATTAGAACCAACACCACCATATGCCTAGGTAAGATTGGTTGCTACATAGACCCAAGTCACAGACAAAGAATACTGATAAGTGCCTTTACTCGTGCCCTCAAAGACCCTTTCCCACCTGCTAGGATGGCTGGAGTGCTGGCTTTGAGTGCTACCCAACAGTACTACTCACTGTTCGA
Source organism: Subanguina moxae (assembly GCA_000981365.1). Lineage (NCBI taxonomy): Eukaryota > Metazoa > Nematoda > Chromadorea > Rhabditida > Anguinidae > Subanguina > Subanguina moxae. The sequence goes on along the minus strand of BBSZ01006176.1, from coordinate 4,419 downwards.
GGTGGCCAGCAAGATATTGCCAGCTTTGGCCTCCTTGACTATTGACCCTGAAAAACAGGTGCTTTTGTGTATGTTAAATATATACAGTAGCGGTTAAAAAATGCAACACTAGGTGTATGATCATTATTTAGTGCTACTATCGCCTATTTTTTTACAATTTTGTAGTTTTGTGTTCATTTGTGCTCAATCTGAGTTCTTTTTGAGAATGTTGAAAAAAATTTGAAGATTGATGCAAAAAAAGCATTTTCATTCCTTTTTCAAATTATCCAAGTAAAAAAAGAAGGGACTCAAATTAAACTGTTGCAGCTCAATTTGGAATCGGCCAAGCAACTGTTTCGCGCATCTTCCGTCGCAAAGCAGCAAGCAAGTGCGTCAAAAGGAAGAGCGGAAGCGGCAGGCCAAGAAAACCGACTGATAGGCAACATTGGACTATGATTAGGAAGACAAGGGCGGGAAAGAGGAATGAAGATGCTACAAAATTACTTTTTGCACCATTTCTGGATAACGTACATATATGCGCGCAAATTCGATGTTTTTTGATCATAGCATATTACAAGCAGTGTTGCATTTTTTTAACCGCTACTGTACAGTTGCGGACAATTGATTCAAGTTTTTGAAAACTGTCTTTTTTCAAAATGAAAACGCTTACAAGCAAAAAATCTAAAGACATAATCTTGTTGAACTCTTCAAGCGCTACATTCTTGGAGTGTCGCTTTTTAAAAAGCCTCATAAAGCTGTTATTGATGCTGATGAATATTCGACAAAGTATTGAAATGTTTTTGCTGTTGTTATTGTTGTGAGTTAATCCAATAAAGTTATGATCGTTCTCTGTCAATTGTCGCACAAAAATAACGATCAGTTTCAACTGACGTGAAGATTCATAAATTATTGGGGTTTTTTAAAAAGCGACACACCTAGAATGTAGCCCTTGAAGAGCTTTACAAGATTATGTCTTTAGATTTTTTGCTTGTAAGCGTTTTCATTTTGAAAAAAGACAGTTTTTAAAAACTTGATCATCGTTCCCTATCAATTGTCCGCAAACTGTACATGTCGTTAATGATATGCTCTTGGAGGTACGAGACCAAGGCTTCAAAGCAATCAAAGGTTTTCTGGAGAAACTTGAAAAGGCTAGTGAAAACCCAGAATTAATCCCAGAACTGGAAGCACAGGTCAAAGAAGGGGGCAAAAGCAGTCTTTTGAGCAGTGATAAGGTTGGTTTTGCAGTTTTGAATTACTTGGCTGTAAAATTTTATTTTGTAACCTTTTTGGATGTGTGGGATCCGTGCACCGAGTTTCTTAATTTTTCCCATAGCTTAAAGATGTCAAGAGATTGTCATTAAACTGCAGCCCATCTGCTCCATTTGATGCAAGAGATTGTGGAAACTTATGCACTTGGGGGACGCATCTTTAAAAAGTCTTAATATTGTCCAGAACTACTTTTCTAATCTTCATTTCACGTGCAAAGTCCAAAAAAGAAGTCGAATAACAATTTAATCTTACTCAATTCTGAGTTTTCGACATTTTCTCAACAATTTTCGATCATTTGAACCATACAGATGCATGGTTATTGATATGTTTGTGCGTGAATTTAACGTTATTTAACATAGCACTCATGACGGATAAGTTAAAAAGCTTCAATTCGGACAACCTCTATAACTAGTTTACTTATATTTTACTTTTTTCGGATTGCCCTCATTTTGTTTGAAAATTGCTGATGCAATAAGACTCATTTCCAGGTGCCTCAATGGGCTGGATGGGCTCTAAAAGCTTTATCTGGTAAATTTTACAAGTCGAGCACACCCCCAGTCACTACAGCAGGAGAGCCAGTCAAAGTCTCATATGCCTCGACAGCCCCTGTTCGCAAAACCAACATCATAGAAGCAACATCCAACCCAAGCTCTAGCACCTCTAAACCTCCTCAAAGTGTGCTTGTTTCCAAAGGCTCACCAGTGGGAGATTTATTGGATGGTTGGGGTGATCTGGACGACAACGAAGTGGAAGAGCAGAAAACCAAGAGTTTTCAGCCGTGGACAGCCCCCAAACCTATGGACAAAATGATAGCTAATAATTTGGAGGAATTTGGAATAGGTGATGATTTGGATGGTGGAAACTCTGACAAGCAGGATAATGGAAATGGCTGGGGAGAGGAGTGGGAAAAGGTTAGTTATTTTTGTGAAATGATATCAATCTTAAAGATAAAAAAAAATCTACGCTGCACAGCTCCATGTAGTGCTGATAAGAACACGAGACGTCATATATATTGCTCATTACGGTCTCTAGTTACTAGCATTGGAATTCCTTAGAGGGGACTAAAACACAAGCTTGAAAAAAATGTGAGGGAGCATACCATAACGGAGACAAGATATCGGTAGACGACCAGGGGGAACGTGGAGAACTGAGTTTCACTCACATGTTTTTGCATCCACTAGGCATTGAAATAGTCACCATTCATAGAATTACTTTCCATAACACACTTTCATTCAAAAACTACCAATTTAGCCATTGCCGACTGCCACATTGTCTAAACCAAGGAGAACACATGGCGGCACAAAAGTGGCAACAGCAAGCACCGCAGCTTCCAAAGCAGGCCCTCTAAAGTTAGGAGCAAAGAAACTGGGTGCGAAGGGATTATCTACTAAGACAACTGCCATTGACGACTTGGAAAGGCAAATGATGAAGTAACACGTTGTGCTTGACAAAATAAACCAAATATTTCTGTGATTGTAACGAAATAAAATAAAAAAATGCTTAAACTACAATTAAACTACAATTTTTTTAAGATTATTATTGTAGCGAAGTTGTTTCTCACAATCTTTGAGCTTATTATGGCGATTATATGTTTCGCAAATATCTGCAAAACGTATCGCATGTTATGAAATTGGCCTTGCCCTATATGCCCAAATTTTAATATGTCGAGATATTTCCAACCCTGTACAACACAAACACATGTTCTTCAGAACCATATCAATTATTTCACATCCTACCAGTAACAATATACTCTAATAAACTCGCATATTAGACCTTTATTGACTTTTTCAATATCAGAGATTTCTTCTGGTAACTGATCGTTATCCATGTATTCATCGTTTTCATCATATACTTCACGAAGACGGCAAATGTTATGTACCACTGCAGCTGCAAAAAATAAATTGGCACCCATTCCTAACTGTTTCGCAGCTCACTATGTAAAGAATGAAAATGACGCTTTCAATGGCCAATTACGAAAATTTAGGAGTCTCTCTATCAACATTATCTTGAAACAGTTTAACTTTGAGTTTAGCTACATATTCCTCATGAGTCCTTGCATGCGTAAAAAGAGCTTTGATGCTCCTATTAGAGATTTTGATTAATTTGTCACATACTCTATATTTCGCTTCATTCGCCGATAATTTAGTGAAGAACTCGATTTTACAAACAACGCTTGCAGTAGCCATTCTAAATAACGTGTTACACAGGGACCGACAATAACAACAAACAGTCAAAAAATGTTACAAACCCATCAACTAATCAAAAATTCAAAACATTTAAAATGAAAATTATTCTTCGGGTTTTTACCTAATTTCGGAGTCGAGGTTTTTAAAGCATCTCGGGGCGGGCCCCGATTGGGGTTTTACCCCCCAAAATCGGCTCGGGGCGGGTCGGGGCCCTGACCCGTTTCTGTCTCTACTTTTTACTAGTGTTCTTTAGTAATTGTTCGTCACTGTATGGCTAACATTGGTGTGAGATGCCTTGTGAACCACTAAACACATCAGATACAGGGTGTACACCGGTTCACGGTTAACATACGCTAAGGCCTACCCTAAAGTTTAGTTTCATGCCCAAAAATGTGTGTATAGCTTTCATCGGTGTAAGAAACGATAAAATATGGTTAACTGTCGTTTTGCCAGTTTACCTATCCTCCAGATGGTGTATTTGCGCTCCATAAGATTAAGTAATCATAGGACCAAAGTCACGAAAAATTACTATAAAATAAGAAAGATAATGTTTCCCAGATAGGTTTAAATTTTTCGATGGATCGACCTCTTGACAAATTGACTGTACTCCAGTCACACAATTAGTTGAAACCACCTTATTACCCGAATGGACACGGGTATCACAAACAAAGACGTCCAAAGACATACCAATCAGAAAAAAAGTCACATTAGAAGCTTGAAGAAAACACAATAGATATTTTGAAGACAAATTTTATTTATGTCCGTTCAGGAGATTCTGATGGTGGTGTCTTGTCCTCCACCGCGAAACTCTTTCCATCTCTTGCTTCTTTGTTCGGCTTCTTTTGATTATCTGGTTTGGTTTGACATGGCTCTTTTTCCTCAGTCTTCAAAATTTCCTCTTCCGTCTTCGCACGCTTCTTGCGCCGCTTTGGAAGAATTTCTTCAACGCCTTTCACTTTCTTTTCGACAATTGGTGGTAAAAATT
>BBSZ01006175.1:0-22171 GCA_000981365.1 Subanguina moxae | reverse complement strand
GCATTGTGTTTTTGACCTATGTTTTGCTGGTGTCTTCTGGGCATGTTATATACCAAAATTTAGCTTAGATTCTAGGCTACGTTTTGGTATATAACATGCCCAGAAGACACCAGCAAAACATAGGTCAAAAACACAATGCCACAAACACATTTTTTTGAATTAGGGGTGCCAGTTTAACGAGGTTCGACTGTAATCACCAAACTTGATAACGGGCTACCAAAAGTTTTATTTATTCCAATTTGAGGCTCAGACCCCTGCCAAGACTACACATTGCACGACTGCGACTCCATTGCAGAGTGTTACAGTGAACAGCCAGGCTACTTCCAGTGCAGATGTCCCAAGGGCTTCATTGATATCTCACCAGACAAAAGGTTTCCCGGCAGAAAATGCAAGAAAGGTGGGTCGACATTTTCATTTATCTTCTTCTTTTTGCAGTTTGCGTTTGTCCTACTTTGTCGTAATCCATTAGTGTTATTGTGATGTAAAAGCACAAATGCTTGTACTTGTATTTTCCTAATCTCCTTCCATAAAATAACATTAGGCAGGAAGAGAGGAATTAGGCTGGTAGATAGGGCTACTTTATGAGGGAATTGGGCAAAACCCTGGCTTTAGAACTGGTTCCCCAGATTGATTAAACGTGTCTCTTTGTACTATCATTTCTCTTTGTCGGTGGTTTTTTGTGTCCAGTGGGGCGAAATAAGATTAAGTAGAACACTTTTTTCAATGTCTGCACAAATTTACATGCATTTCTCTGTGTGTTTTGTAAAGCGAAATCAACAGCCAAACAGACTTTAGGAATCGACGTAACATAATCCAAAAGAGTTAGGATTATCCAAATTAACATATTGTACCTAATTATAGGTCAGAGAGAATAATTCCCCAATCTGAAAAAATTGGCTAAACAACTGAGCCAAAGTTGGGTTTAGAATGTTATTCCAACGTTTTAAAGCTTTAACATGTTTTTAGGTGTAGAAAAGCAAATTTTCGAAACTTTTGTTTGATTCCCCAAGGGCCCAGAAAATACAATCAGGGTTTTCAATCGGCCGACATTTCGGCCAACCGAGCCGAACCAAAGCCAAATGCGGAAAAAATGTTGGCTTTTCGGCCAAAAAATCCGAAACCGGCCGGCTGAGCAACCCTACATACAACTAAGCCTTAGACATAGGGTAGGCCAGCATGGATTAGCTGAGAACCAGGATAGTTTAAGTTTCCAGGGGCTCTAGTAGGTCAATTGAGTTTAGGGCACGGGAACTCCAGGGGCCTAGGGAGTTCAGCGTGTCCAGCAAGCCCATGGTGTCAAAGGGTCCAGGGGGGTACCTTGGTTCCAAGGCAAAAGTGTCCATTTTTTGTTTAATTATTTTCTCTTAAATTGTTCTAGTATTTTTTCTAGAATGAAGTTGGTGTGTGCTATCCAATAAAACACTTTATCTAATTTCTTTTTGGCCAACAACCGTAATATGAAGGTAAATACTTTCAGGAAAGCCTTTCAACTACTTTTTAAAAAACTAAACAAGCTTTTTGTTTAGAATAAAAAAATATTTCTTCGTTAGTAGTGTTCTTCAATTCCAAATGCGACAAAAAAAGAGTTAAAACATAAAAAGCATATATAGCAATTGATAAAACAGCAATAAAAACAGCAAATGATGGAATTTTTAATTTTAATCTATTTAAGAACGGTTCAATTTCTAAAATTATGTGCTTTAATTTGGATTTCAGGTCTTTTTGACTTAGATAGTCCCGGATTCCCTTCCCTAAAGATAAATAAAAACTTTTCAACCAATATATTGTTGCTTGAAGTTCTCTTTAATAGTTTTAGGAGGGAAAATTGATTGGTCAAGAAGAAAATTGATTCTTTATGCGATCTACAATATAACTTTGCGAGTTCTTTTTTGAATGAGTGAAAAGGAGCATATTCTCTCGCCTCCTCTAAGAGAAGGCGAGAGAATATGAAAGAGGAGTCCTCTTGCTTTTAGACTTTTAGACTAAACTGACAAATTTTCTTTCATTTTAAATGAAATGGAATAAATAGATAAAACTAGTGATGTGCATTTGCCTTCGGGCGGGATTTCGGGACGGGATTTTTAGCCAAAAAAATTTCGGGATCGGGATTTTGGCAAAAAAAATCGGGATCCCGTCGGGATCCCGAACAAATTTTCGGGATTGTTTTCAGATGGAAGTTTTAATAATGACATATTTCAAATTTAAGCACAATTAGCTACTCTAAGGTACCTTATAAATGACTCCGTCGGTCCAGACCAGATATCTGAGGTAAAAGAGAAATCCGGGCATAGATCGATAAGATGCTTGATTCTGGCCTTGACCATGTGGTACATCTTAGGCATGACCCACTCCGTATAGTGTTTTCGTCCTGTGATGTAAAGATTTTCATGCGAATAAAACAAAAGACGGGATGTCACACCCTTTAAAACCTTGCAGTCCGTCAATGGTAACAGTAGCTTGAAGGTGTCTCCCTCCACAATCGAAAACGGCAAATTTTCGAAAAAAAAAAAAGCCCAATGCATCAAATTACACTCATCTAAAAACTACTTGTTTAGTCGACGATACAAAGAAGAAATTCAACTGGCATATATGATAGAAAAACATATAAGCGAGGGGGTAAAAGCAATAAAAAATTTCGTAAACATGTAAAAATTTTGAAGAATTTAATCAAAACATTGTTAAAAAATAGCGCTTCGGGATCCCGAACAAATTTCGGGATCGGGATTTTGGTAATCGATCGGGCGGGATTTCGGGACGGGATTTTTGTCTGAAAATGGCTCGGGCGGGATCGGGATCCCGACGGGATTCCGTCCCGTGCACATCACTAGATAAAACAGTTGTGGAGAAACTTTTTTACAAAATTTACCTGCGTTCTTTTATTTTTTGATCAAAGACGTTTTAAATTAATAGCTTTATATTTAAGCCAACCTTGAAGGTAATGGACATGTGCCTGGTTGGCATTTTAGGTCACCATATTGGTGGGTGAATGGTTGGCTGATTGATTTCCTATTTTTCTTTTAAACCCTTTATTTTTGTTCATCCGTCGAAGATTTGTCCTTGAAAAAGGGAAATGGAGGAGAAACATGTTATGCAAAATTAAGGACAGAAATTTTCTTTGAAATGAATTTGGGGAAACAATTTAAATCTAAGATAGAGTGGAAAAGGATGATTTGCTATAGCTGAATTAAACAAAAAATGAAATAGCCTCTACTTTTGCTGAATTCTTGTAAAGAAAACTGGTCTTAAAAGCTTCTGCTTCGCATATTAGACAAACAGATAGCACTGCAAGATGTTGATGGGAAAGAAATAAAGAAAAAACATTTTGAGAACCCCTAACAAACTTATATAAGCTTACTTCAACCAGGAGAAGACCTTTCAAGCGGCTCGCAGGTCGGGGTTTTACTAGGGTTGTGCAATGAAAAATTCTTTGGATAATTCTCGGGAATTCTACAGCTATTTCTCCGTCCTTATATAATTTGGAGAAATTGAAAAATGTTATCTCGAAAGTTTCAAGCTGAAACGAAGAATTTGTATTGTCATCAGTGCAAATTTTTACTCCTAATCTTTCTCTTATTGCGATTTTTCGTGCAAAATGTTCTCCATATTTTTTTTAGCAAACGTCATGGCGAAAGGAAAAAAAGCCGTTGTCTTGATGCTGGAACTACTTTAATTGCAAAGAAGAGAATGATGGGAATGAAAAATCGATCATTGCCGGATACTGCAAGTTTTGCAATGCTCGCCACAAAACAGACGCTGCAAGAATGAAGAAACATTTGGAGGCATTACTTTTTCCAAGAAGTGTTGTGTTATTCTAATGTGTTTTTAGAATTGCGTGAAGGTCGGTGCCGAAGCGAGGAAGGAGGTTGACCGTCTGTTCATGAAGTCTGTTACTAGAAGAAGTCGAAGCGAATCGCGGAAGTCAAAAAAGCTAAAACTCTCGCAATCTGCTAATTTCCCACCTCAATCAAGCTCAGGTTCGCTAAAGTATTTCTTTGATTCCACTACGAAGGACGAACAGGAAGAGCTGTACATTTTACTTACAAGGGTTGGTTTTTTTTCTGCTTTTTCTTTACATTTTCTTATAGGCATTCGCGACTGACAACATTGCGCCGAACTTTCTCGACAATCCCTTCTTCAAACAGTTTGTGAACAGGTTGAGGCCGTCTTACAAGCTACCAACCCGGCATTACAAATATTCAAAGGTTCTGATTCCAGCCGAGTTCAAGCGAGTGCAGAAAAGCCTTGAAGATTCTTGCAACGAGGTTTGTTTTTCAAAGTTAATATATGTTTACCTTTGTGTTCCAGGCCGATTACTTGGCGATCTCATCGGATGACTGGATTCCGTTTATGTTTCTCCAATTTTTCGGAGAATTCTCTAGAGTTCTCCGGAGAGCTCCGATTTTTATTTCTTCGAAGAATTGCACAACCTTAGGTTTTCACAACAAAAGGCGATTCTGGGAAAACTTTTGGGTTTTCAAATACCTAAAAAATCCATCAAACACAGCTTTTCAATATTTTACTAATATTGACTAGAAATTAGAGGTAGAAAGAAGCCTTCCAACGAAGTCCTGGGAAGAGATTTTGGACAAAAATTTTGAATGGAAACGAGACCGGGATTTTAAGAAGTAATCTGGACTGAATCCCAGCGCGGGACTTCGGACTGAAATCTGACCCGAAAAGGACGAGCTCTTTTTTCCGTTACTATCTCTACTAAAAATTAAAAAGTTTACCAAGATGAGTTAGGATATCTTGATATCCATTTTTAATGTCGGGACTTGACTGTACAGGCATTTACTGAGCAATTATTGTTCAGAAGTAAATGAATGTGCGTTGGGAACACATGAATGTGACTCCAATGCCGACTGCTTGGACACTGCCGAAGGGTACAGCTGTAGATGCAAGTCTGGCTGGACTGATGTGAGTGCCAGCTCGGTGACTGCTCCAGGACGTCAATGCAAACGAAGTAGGACTGTTACAACTTGTAATTTGTCATTACAAGTTTTATTTATCTAGGCGATTTGTGCAAAAGTATTGATTGTGCTCCTGAAGCAGAATGTCTTGAGTCGGAAACCGGTGCTGTATGTCAATGCACCTCTGGATTCGTGGTAGTTGTTTTATACAAAAATACCGTATTTTTTTTATTGTAAATCTTTGTCACGTACAATTTTTGTTTCTCAATCCGAAATTTTCTAGCTTTTGTGCAAAAAACACAAAAAATTATATAAAGCGCGTGGCCCATTCCGGGGGATGTAATCAAACAAATACCGTGTGTTTTTTTTTTCAATTTTGGCCTAATCTGTAGATTGTAGGATATTTCCAAACAACATGGTCGTCCACCCGGCCGTGTCTGCAGAATTGTAGTCAATGAATGTGAGGAACATAAGGTTGTTTTTACACTCAACATGAGAAACGTTAATTTTTTTTTTATTTAAAAAAGGTTGACTAAAATGCAATTGCTTTCAGCATGATTGTTCAGCCAATGCAGCTTGCATTGATACAGCAGATGCATTTACGTGCAGGTGCAACGATGGTTACAGAGACGGTAAATCAACCAATTCAAAATATATGTGCAAAGTTTATTTTCTCAAATTTAGACAGCCCGAATCTGCAAGACCGACCTGGGAGAATGTGCATTAAAGGTAAAAATAAACACTTTTTCATAGGCCTAAGCCTAAGAAAAGCTCTTCTCTTTAGCTGCTGTACCGCCAGCTCCTGAATGCAATGTCAACGATCCAATGAGTTGTGACAAGAACAAGTATGAAGTGTGTTTATTCATAAGTGGCACCTACAAGGTATTCAGACATTTTATATTCTTGCAAATACCCTTCTTTTATTGTTTGACATCTAATTTCAGTGCGCTTGTCCAAATGGATACAGTCGTCTTCCAAATGGCAAATGTCTTGCTGTGAATGAGTGCCAAAATTCTCGGCTCAACGACTGCTCTCAGGACGCTGACTGTGTTGATCAAGTTTGCAATTTTTGTTTGAACAAAATAGCTTGTCTTGTTAGAAAGCAATATTTAAGAGCTCATTTTCTGATATTAAGCCTCTCATAGGGCAACTTGCTACCTAGGGTTGTCGGGTACTCAGTCCGAAACGATACCCGTAGCCCGAAAAAAAAAACTGGGTTTTGGTTTTAATTACCCGGAGATGGGTACCCTAACCGACAACTTTATTGCTAAGTCGATTTTTTTCTGTTTTTTAATTTTTTTTCTTTTATCTTTTTTTGCTACTAATTTCAAGCAACTTTTATATGGACACTATGGCTGGATGATGTCTCTTTTGTGGTCATTATAGTTCGAAAAGATGTAATATCGAAAAAAAAACTGGTAGAATTGTTCAACTTAATTCGAACGTGATCCGTCATTTAAAATTGAGTACAGGAGTTAGCGCAATTAGATTTCATAAGACCATCGAAAGACTTTAAAGGAACTGGGCCGTTATTGAAAATTTAACAGCGGAAAAGGAAAACAAGTGGTTTTTGAATAGGATGGCTAAAACTTTCACTGAAAATTCTGTCGAATATTTGACTAAAATAGTTGTGCTTGAAAGATTTTTCTGGCAAAGAAGGAAAAAAAGAAGTCCGATCCGATAACAACTGGACAAATTTTTGAACATCTCGAATAGAGTTGTCGACGCGTCGAAATTTTCGACTCGTCGAGTCGAGTCGAACGTCGAAAGTCGAAATTTTCGACGCGTCGGGTCGAGTCGAACGTCGAAAGTCGAAAAATATCGACTTTTCGACGTGAAAAGTCGAAATCGACGCGTCGAGTCGACAACCCTAATCTCGAACACTTTTCAAAGTGTCAAAGTTAATATTTTTGCTCATGACGAATGAAATATAGATAAAAAAAGACAAAATGTTACAAAAGCTTTTTTTGAATTTAGAGGGGCTAGGGCGCTGGTTAAAGGAAATACGGTGACAATGTTCAGAGTTTTACCGATCCTCAGTGTGATCGTTAGAGATAGCTTTGATTGTATGAATAGATGAAAGAGAAAGTTTCTTCTGCGCGTTCAAGCATTTAAAATTCCCATTGTCGGCAACGGCAATAGTCATTTTAAAAAACTGACAAATTGTACGTTTATTTAGGCAGAAGGGTATACCTGTCAATGCAAAAGCGGATTTGCTGATGTTTCGCCTGAAAGTGGAAAACCTGGTAATTGTCATGTCTTTAACCTTTTTTTAAGTCATTTTTTTTTCATTATTTCCTAGGTCGTCTTTGCCGTCGGAGAGTGAATGAATGCGCCAATCCCCAAAGTCTGGGTGTCGACTGCGATTCCAATGCGGTTTGTGTGGATACTGAAGAGGGCTACAGCTGTAGATGTAGACCTGGCTTTGCTGACATTTCTGAAGGTATTTTTTAGTCATACCTCCTTATAGCGATAACCACCTATAACGTTCACCTTTCTATAACGATCACCTCAAGTCGGTCCCTTATAGCGCAACTAGTACGAAAAGACCTCTGGCGTAACGGTCATCTGTTTAGAACAGTAACCTTACGCCGGTCCCTAGGATGATGGTTATAGAGTGTTTTGGCTATAGTTGCATCTTGATCAGAGAGTCTTCCTATCATCTCATTTTAGTGTTTAACAAGCTGCCAGGCAGAAAGTGTGTCGAAGCGATTAATGAATGCTTAGATGCAAAGCTCAATGATTGCGACGAAAATGCTATTTGTGAGGATGCCAAAGAGGGGTATCTTTCAATTTTTTCATCAAACCTGCACATTTTTATTAACTGTTTGACAACTTTAGGTACACTTGCAAGTGCAAACAGAGCTTTGTGGACGCGTCTTCCAACACCACTCATTATCCTGGTTTGTTTTGGCTTAATGTAATCACTCAATCTCTCCACACATTCAGGCCGTAAATGCAGCAAGGCTGACAAAGATAATATCATTAGCGAACAGTTGGACCCTCGAAGATGTGATCCTTCTGTGCCAAACGTGTGTGGTCCCAATGCGGCTTGCAATGATGTGAATGGACAGTTCGTTTGTGAGTGTGATGGCTCTTTTACTCACTACTATGATGGAACTTGTCGGTAGGCTGCTTTAAAATTATACAGTCGACCGTCGATGACTGGGCGCCTTCGAAGCACAATCCTGTTCCCTTCGAATGCCCAGTTATCGTATGTTGACTGTACTCGAATTTTCTTTTCTAGTATTCGCTTTTCAGACAATTTGCTGCTTGTGACTCTAATTCTGACTGTGACAGGAACGCTATTTGCGCAAATGTTTTTGACTCTTTCAAATGCCAGTGCAAACCGGGTTTGTCTAAAACAAATTTTCTTCTTTACTTTCATCTGCTACCTAATATTTTTTCTAGGGTACCACGATATTTCTCCCGATGCTGAAAACCGACCTGGGAGAGTTTGTAAAGAATGTAAGCTAATTATTTTTTTCAAAGTTCCCTTAGTAATCTGGTCTTTAAGTAATCAATGAATGCGCATCCGATGCAAATGAATGCTCCCCCTTTGCAGAATGTGTTGATGCAGCCGAGGGATATTCCTGTGTTTGCAATCAAGGTTACGTGGACACTTCCTCTCAACATGGACTTCTACCTGGACGCAAATGCAGTAATGGTAAGTTTTGTTTAGTTTTCAAAAAATGGATAAAAAACAGAAGTGTGTATTAAAAAAATAAATTTATTTTTCTTTTGTCGGCCTCATTCCTTATGAATCATGTCGGCTATGAAGGGATAAGTCGCATTCTTTTAAGAATTTGCTTTGTTCTTATTCTTTTTCCCTTTGTTTATTGTTTCTTCATCAAACCTTCTCTTGTGCACTGTCTAGCATGAATCCTTTGTTGAACAAGTAGAAGATAATAAACCCAGTGGAGTAGGACTTTTTTTATTCGATGTGATTAAAAGAGGGCGTGGGTCTCTCTTCAATGCGAAAACACTAATCTAAAGAAACTAATGAAAAAACCTCTTATTTATGGTTTAAGGAGATTAGAAACTTACGAATAACCGTTATCCACAGATACACAGCAACCGTTTTCCAGCAAAAAACAGTTTAAAAACGAGGAGCTCTGCAACGTCACCAACATTTTTAGCTTGACTTCTCAAATTCGCAGAAAACGTCCGTAAATCTTGATTCATACTCAAATTGAGAGATAATTTGACGGAAGCAGACACTTTTCATAGACACAAACATGGAGAATAATGAAAACTAAAATTTCAACAATTTTGTAAAAATAATTTTTAAAAAGTTCTTTGGTTTTTTTGCATTACCCTGTAGTTCTTTTTTTTTTTATAAAACGTTGTTTCTCATAGCCCCATTCAGACCCCGGCGAAATGCCTTTAGCGAAACAAGTTTAAAATGGTCTAGAAGCAGCATTTTTTATTGTTGTTTTCAAGAAATCTTATACTCAAAATGACCAGTAGGATCTGGTGAACATTTTGGTAATAGGCCTCTTAAGGATTTCTTTTTAAAGTTGGGAATTTACCGTGTTCTCTCTAATAGAGCGCCATGCCGTTCTATTTTTCGATCCCCTTCGGGGGGTGCCGCTCTATTCAAGGATATTGTCCTAACAGAGAGTGCCGCTCTATTTTTAGACCTTAATATTTTGCAGAAATTTAGAAAATTTCTCACACTCAAAGGTTATCAAACAAAATTTAGCAAAATTAAAAATACATTTCTCTATTTACAACTCCAACAATTGATCAACAATCAAGCCAGGCATCACTATCATCTTCGACATTATTTTGCTCCTCTTTCAAATCACCTTTATCAAAAGCTCGGCCAATTCTTCGTCCTCACGCGCTCGCTGTAGCTTGCAAATAATTTCAATGTTCTTCTCTTAGTAAACGCTGCAGTGTCCTTTATTCCTTTCCCACTATTCACTTAATTGGTCTGATCTTTAGGAGGAAAAACACTGATGGAAAAGATAAATTGGAGTTCCTAATTTATGTGATCGCTCTTTTTCACTCTACTTAGTGGATTAATGAGTTGAATAGGACGACGGTGAAAGTATGAGTTTACAAAGGATTAAGTCAAAGAGCATTGAACTTAAAAAAGCTTTTTAGGTAATACAGTAAATTTTCAGTTTAGAAATACTAAAAATGAAATGATTATTTGTGCGATGACAGACCATATGGTTTTACAGTAGGAAAAAATATTTCAACAATAAAAATTGCAAAGTCTTTAACCTGGTGAATGGGGCTTTTCCAGCTAGCAACGAGTGTCTAGAAAAAGCTTTGAATACATGTGATGATAATGCCGACTGTATCGACACACCTGAGAGTTACACGTGTCAGTGCTTCAGCGGCTACATTGATGTCTCATCCAATGCTCATCTTCCGCCAGGACGCGTTTGCACAGTTAATTTTGTTTTTTTTTCAGTTAAATAACAAATAAGTTAGCTTTTGTAGGTTGAAACCACGTGTCCGAAACAAAAAACTGATCTGATGTTCTTGATTGATGGCTCTGGATCAATTGGCTCATATGTGTTCAAAAATGAAGTGCTTCGTTTTGTTCGAGACTTTTTGGAGCTTTTTGATGTTGGGCTTGACAATACTAGAGTTGGATTGATTCAGTACTCTGATCAGATCAGGCATGAGGTGACACTTGCGTTAAATTTAAAATATTTTCGAGCTTTTACTTTATTAGACCAATTTTTCAGTTCGATTTGAACCAGTATGCAGACAAACAATCATTGCTGCAAGCTATCGCTCAAACACAGTACCTTACAGGACTGACACGGTTTTTTCTTTGAATAAAAATTTTATATTTTATTGCGGCTATTTTACTTTTTGAGGGTATGATTCAGTAGAGTCGAAATTTGCTTAAGAGTTCTTTCAGAGTCTGTTTAAGAAAAAATATTTTTGCGAAAAAATGGGCTTGGAAACCGAGGCACGATCTAGAAAATATGAGACCTTTCGTAAATATTTGCATTTGTCTATTCATCAATTATGGGAGCGAAAGCTTTCCACTTTTACTCGTTAGTATTGATGCAGTTTTCGTACAGTTGTATTGCCTATTATCTCCTCTTTTATTAAAAAAAGAGATTGTAAAATAGTGGTGATATAAAAAAGTTCGAATAAAATGAAGCGTGCTCAAAAATGAGCTCTATAGGGCATAACCTTCTCATTCACGTTTTTCTAGTACTGGCGCTGCGATTCAGCACATGGTATTCGAAGGTTTCTCGGAAAGACGTGGTGCTCGTCCTATTACTCAAGATGTCAGCAGAGTGGCCATCGTTTTAACTGATGGAAGAAGTCAAGACAATGTCACCGAACCAGCCAAAGCCGCCCGAAATTTGCATGTGAATATGTTTTCAATTGGTCAGTGAGTTTGTGATTATTGAATAAACTACAATTGAATAGATCTTACTCAGGTGTCACCGACCACGTACTTGCTTCTGAACTGGAATCTATTGCTGGTTCACCTAGTAGATGGTTCTATGTGGATCGCTTCAAGGACTTAGATATGCGTCTTCGATCTCTGGTTCAAAAATTAGCTTGCCCTGCTTTGGTGAAGCCTCCGCATGCACCGTATCTTTTTATTGCATCTTTTTTATTTGAAAGTTGAAGTTTAAGCGGTTTTTGCAATGCACAGACCCAGACAGGTTGTGATCGAGCGCTGAATGAGATGTGTGTGGATGGAAATGGCAAACCAGCCTGCCAATGTCCAAAGAAATTCCAGAGACATCCGATCACTCACATTTGTGGTGGAGGTGGACACTTCATGTTAGTAATACGGTGAAAGTTACATCTTTTGATTATTTAGATTTGTGCAATGCGGGTTAGTTTCGTTGGTTTTCATTAATGCTATAAAATACAGAAAATATTTAGAAATACGCACATCTTGTCCATATCCGGAGGTAACCTTTTTACTCTTTGAATAAGTTACGTGTCGAAATAATTTTTTAAAACTCTTTGTAGCTTTGTGAACCTACTCCTTTCGGAAATCATCGGTGCGTGTGTCCACTTGATTTCGCCAGGGATATGCGATCTGTGAGTTCATTTTGATACATCCCTTTAAAAGAGAAGCCAATAAGTTGCTTATGGGTTATCGGGAGCTATTTTTAAATTGTTAACAAAGTGTTCCTAATATTTATGGATTTTTAATTCCCGAGAGTGTCGATATAACGACAACAATTAAGCCTTGGGCTTATGACATGCCAGCGCATGTTAGTGGTGAAGATATTTGTGAGGTATGATTAATTTGTGCACTTCCAGGTTACCAGGGATTGGTTTTTTGGAAAACAATCTTTATTTTTATTAATTTACTCTCTTCTGCTTTTCTATTTTCGTTTTAGTTGTTAGTTTTTACTGAAATATCGTGTAATGTGCCTACTGCTATTGAGTGTGCGCTTAAATATCGTCAACCGAGTAACAAAGTATATTTAAATGGCAACAATTCCGACACTGTGCAAATAAACTCTTCATCACTTGATGAAACTGGCTCTTCAGGGGTTTGAAGCGATCGTGCTGATGCACTTCTGGAACTAGCCTGACTACTTTAAGTTGCTTGCTAATTTAGAAGCGCAACAATTAGATAGTAAATGGCAGAAGTATTTTGACAACAGTCTAAAAGTGGCTTCTGGTAAACTACAAGAACCTTCAATAATTGCAAATTTAGGGAATATGTGTGTCCACTCAACAGTCAGCCCCAGAAACCAACTGTCCTTCTGGCATGGAGAGAAACCCCCACAGTGGAAAGTGCCGTGTACCAGGAAGTTGCGATCCAACTGAAAAGGTATCAGCTTTGCTCTCGGTTTAATAATATATTACTTATTAATTGCGTTTTGAGTTCCCATGTGATGTCAGAAAGCGAGAAAAGTGTTTGATTCATCCCTCTGGCCAGTACTACACTTGTCAATGCCAGCCAGGAGAGAGACGTCATTCCGCTACCCAAGTTTGCTGTTAGTCTTCACTAAAATAATAAGTAGTCTAAATTTCAAAGTTAACATACATATTTTAGTGATTAATGAATGCCTAAGCGGTCAAAATGATTGTGCTCTCTCGGCCAAATGTATTGACACAAATGATGGTTATATTTGTGCTTGCCCAAGTGACTACCTTGACCAAAGCGAAGACCCAATAAACAAGCCTGGAAGGATTTGTGCAGCACTAGTTAATGAGTGCACCAACCAATTACACCACTGTTCTAGAAATGCATTGTGTACAGACACTCCTGAAGGTGATCAAAGACATTTTCAACATTCTAAAACTTGAATATCGTATTCATATTCTAGGCTACATATGTCGCTGCAAGAATGGATATGTGGACTTCTCACCAAACCCTCAGAGTGAGCCTGGACTGATTTGCAACCAGGAAATAAATGAGTGTGAAAACCCACAATTGAATACCTGTCATCCAGATGCCATCTGCATTGACACCACCGAATCCTATAAGTGCATTTGCAAACCTGGTTTCGAAGACTTGGATGAGCTGCGCAATCCTGGTCGTCAGTGCCAGAATGTTCAGCGAAATGATCAGTGTGAGGTTGACAAGAATGAATGTGATCGAAATGCCAAGTGCGTCTTCAAGGGAGCCAAGGCTTACAGGTAATTGGTGTCGAGCCAGGCTACCATTCGGCCATCGATTTACCGACCTCCAAAAAGTTCGACCGCCCGCTGGGTACAACTGTTTTTTAACCTAAGGTGGCGCAAGAAACTCACTACTTTTTCATCAAATTGCGTAGACAACGAAGATTTCGGATTTTGTTTAAAAAAACTTATAGGTGTGCTTTTTCCCGTTATGCATGCGCATCTTAAGCATTGGTTTAAACTCTTTCACCCACGGCTGAATTGTTTGAAAAGTTTAGTTCGTCCTAAACTTCTTGGATCCTTTGCCTCAACATTCGTGTGAAGACCATACGTACGCATGAACACTATATTCTTAACGAAAAAACAAAAAAAATGTGACGTTAATAAAAATTAATACGTAACGATAATTTGAAGGCATATCAGAATGACCTTTGCATTTAATTTAAGGATAGCGTTTAAGACGTACTACAAGACGGTGTATTGCACTTAACTAAACTGTTAAAAATATTTGAAAAAAGTGCAGACGAAAATGAATCACAAAATGGAAAGAGTAGTGACCTTTTTGTAACACCCTATAACTTTTGTCACCTTTGCAAATTATTATACTGATAGTTTAAAAAGTCAACATTATGGGTTTTAAAAAACCAATCCTCAATAGTATTGAGGATTGTTATTGAGTCAATACAATAACCCCTTTTCGAAAATATAGGTGAGTAAACCAAGTGTTGATTTTTTAAGACTTATAATGTTGACTTTTTGAAGACGATGTGTGACTTATTGACTTCCTTGACTTAAAGACACCAGTATTAAACTTGGCTTAAAAAGAGGTTGGAAAATTGGGGGAGTTTTTCCCAGCGGGGTGGTTAAAGCTTTTGAGGCTTGTGAAATCGAGGTCCAATTGTATTTACAATCATGTAAACCACTTTTAGTTGCATTTGTCCACCCGGCTATAGAGACAAAAGTCCTGATCCAGTCAACAAGCCGGGCCGCGTTTGCATACCTTGTGAGTTGAAAGAAAAAGCATTTTTTCTATATAATATCCATCCCGTCATTTCCCAAATACTAAAACATTGATGAATTTGGTAGATGAAAGTATTTATACTACACATTTTTAGAAAACTGCTTTGAAAAAACCCCGAAAACATAATTTTTTCATCCCCAATAGTTTTATTCAGTGATTCCCGAGTGTGACAACCCTTCACTAAACGATTGTGATTCCCCGGACAGAGCAATTTGCACGGACACCGACGATGGCTATCTATGTAGATGCAGACAAGGCTTTTTGGACATTTCGCCCAATATTGCGACTAAACCAGGCAGATTGTGCAAAGCTTGTAAGTTTTACAAACAAAATACAAAACAAGGGAAGTTAATCGGGTGGTGTTAATAATTTTTTGACTCTTTTAACCTCTGTTCCAGTCGGAAACACAATGCCAATTTTGTTCTGGACTGTTGTAGTCGCTAATGCCTCCTTTTAGATGTTATTTGTCGGTGAAGGGATTTTTTGCTTTTGTAGATTTGTATAACGTAGAAAATTAATTCGAGAAGTGTCGTTGAGTCGTTACTAACTACTGCATGCTAATTTTCCTTGCATCAGATATGATTTTTTATAGACCCTGATTTACCTTCTTGCCATATTTGCAATCCGATATTATAGCTCGTCGCGGTCTTCGGTTTTTTTCAAGCACATTTATTTTTCATCAAATGTGGTTTTCACCTCTTTGACTTTTTGTATCCATAGTTTGTGTTTATTTTTAGTTTCAACATGAACTTTTGTGAGAAGATTAAAATATCATTTCAGGTGATCATTTCGAACGAGAAGAGGTTTAATTTGGATGGTTGGTATTATATAAT
The DNA here is from genome assembly GCA_000981365.1 of Subanguina moxae. Taxonomy (NCBI): domain Eukaryota; kingdom Metazoa; phylum Nematoda; class Chromadorea; order Rhabditida; family Anguinidae; genus Subanguina; species Subanguina moxae. Next base: position 6,827 of record BBSZ01006175.1, on the reverse strand, counting down.
GATTTCGTTAATTTATTATATCATCTCATAAGTATGAAATGAAGGTCGTTTGACAGGTTCTTTTGCGCAAATTCGTAAGTGGCTATATAGATGTGAAACGCCAATTTTTTGGTTTTCAGTGCAATAAATTGAGCGAGAATAGCGCCATACTATAAATTATATGTGATGCAAGGGAATTTTTTTCCCAACTAGCTGTAGTATTTGGTTGGTAGTAGAGGCGATAATATTTTCTTAACTTCTTTCTTCTTTTTCTCACTTTTTTACTGTTTAGCTTGATCTTGCTTCTCTTGCTTTTATTCCACATTAATTTGGTGCTTGGGCCAGCGCTGTTTATTAGTGTTTATTGAATTTTTTCAATAGATATACTATTTAGTGGACAATGAATGCACAAAAGGAACGCATGATTGTGCCAGAGATGGAGGTATTTGTGAGGACACTCCTGATTCATACACATGCAGATGTGCTGTTTCGTAAGTTTTGTAAATCTACATAAAAAGTTAGCAAAAAAGATATTATTCGTTTCGAAGCTAAACTTTATGGAGTAAAATAGAATGGCTTGCAAAAAGCCTGAGTCAACAAAGGTTTTTCTAAAGTATGCGCGAAAATATGAAACAAATGCCTTTAGGGCAAAAAGACCGTTGTTGACTAAAAACTTTGTAACCAATATATATGTTCTTCGATTTTACTAATTACCAAAAAATTTTAATTTAGGTACTTGGATGTCTCGGTCGATAGAAAGAATAGACCCGGAAGGAATTGCAAGAAATGTAAATTTTCACCAAAAATTGAGGGGAAGGTTGGAAAGATGGTGGCATCCTTGTCGACTTAGAAATTTGACTCCTGCTTGAATTTCTTTATTGCATTTTCCAGTGTGTCACTTCAGTGCAGAGAATACCAAAGTTGTTTTTTTTGTTGTTGCTCAGAATTGCAGAAAAAAAAACTGCAGCTGTTTTGGGTTTGAAAATGGATCACAGAAAAAATAGTTGACTTTATTTATAGGATTGTCAGAGCCAATTTCGCCGATTTTTCACATTTATTAGTATTTCTCTTCTAAAATATTGTGTCCTTTCTATAAATGATGGCTCATGAATACATATGAAAATTTAGTGGTTTTCCTACATGCCGTATTTCCTCTATTAAGCTACCTATGAAGTTACCTACGAATTATCGAGGGTACCGAGTTATCCAGGTCCATTTCTCGATAAAACTGCTTCTTGGGACTTTCCCTGGAATGTTGAGTTATTGTGGGTGCCGGATTAACGAGGGTCGACTGTATTTTTTGTGTGGTCTGTTTTTAGACCCTCAATACTTGCAGCTTGTTCTCTGTGCGATTCTGAGTAAGAAGACACCTTTGTTATCCTCTGCAGGGGAATGATTTCTTGGAAAATGTATCAAAAAGCTCAAAGTGGCGTCAATATTATCGAAGATGTCACCATTACGCTCCCCTTTTTTAATAATCTCCATTTAGTGACGGATGAGTGTGCAAATGGACAAAATGACTGCTCAAGAGATGCAATTTGTACAGACACTGAAGATTTCTACATTTGTGCCTGTCCTTCCAACTATATTGATGTTTCACCTGATATTATGCATCGACCAGGGCGTAGGTGTCAGCCTAGTGAGTACAAGTTTTGTTCCTTTCTTCAATCACTTCACCTAATCTGCTTACAGACATCAACGAGTGCACTAAACAGCTGCACGACTGCTCTCCAAACGCCAACTGCATTGATACGGCAGAAAGTTTCACTTGTGCGTGTGGAGAGGATTTTGTCGATGAAAGTCCTGACCCAGCTACTCGGCCGGGAAGAATTTGCCGTCCTGCCTTGGTGGATGAGTGTCGGCTTCAAAAGCATGATTGCCACTCAGATGCAGTGTGTCAAGACCTGGCTCAGGGGTGGGTTCATATTTTACTCTCGCTTACTTTGTCAATTGCCTTATTTTCAGTTATACTTGTCAATGTCGAGCGCAGTTCTTGGACGAATCTCCTCATCGTGTCACTCATCCAGGTCGTTTATGTGTTCCCAAACCTACTCCGCCGCCAGATGAGTGCAGAGTGGATAGCTCGACTTCCTGCAAAGTGGAATTGAATGAAGTTTGCAGGTGTCTTTTATACTTTAATAGATTTTATTCCAACCAATAATACAGTCCACCCTCAATAACCTGGGACCAGGCTCCGAGTTCCGAATTATCGAGGTCTTTTTCTCAATAAAATCGCTTCTCTGGATTTTCCTTAGGCTGTCGAGTTATTGAGGGTGTCCAATTGACAAGGGGTAACTATACCATATTTTCTAGGTTTGTCAACGGAGTGCCCAAATGCACATGTCCAATCAACTACAACCGCGATCGTGCAACAAGCGCCTGTACAATTATCAATGAGTGCCAATTCCCTCAATTAAATGATTGCCATCCAAGTGCGGAATGCGTCGACCAGCCAGTCTCCTACACTTGCAGATGTCGTCAAGGCTTCCGAGACTTGTCTTCCAATGATCGACCTGGCAGGAATTGTCAGCCACGTAAGTCTTTTGATGTTTTGATTTTATTTATTACTTTTTAGCAAAATTTTGATTGATTTAGTGGTGAATGAGTGCAAGTTCCCTCACCTGAATGACTGCCATCAGAATGCTCAGTGTTTGGACCTAGAAGAGGGTTATGACTGCAAGTGCAACCAGGGCTTCAAGGATATGGGTCCAGAGAGACCTGGGCGCATCTGTCACCAAATGGTATTGTTGTGTTAAAAAATTACAGGGTGGCGCAATTTTTCTTGCAAAGTTTGTTTTGGCCATAAATTTTTGAATTTGTGGTATTTATGGTGGTATTTGCCGAGATCGTTTTTTATTCGAAAGAAGAATGGGTGGGAGAGCGAACGGTACCAAATTTATTGATTATTCTTGTTGTTATTGTTGTTAAAAATATGGTTGAATGTAAAACTAATTTTTCTTATTCGCTTATATTCGCCGGATTTGACTCCTTGTGGCTTCTTTCTCTGGAGATGGATCAAAAGCCAGGTCTATGCCACACTGATTGCCAACATGGTCGAGTTCTGTAAAATTATTAAGCGTGCTTTCATGAGTTTGCCGCAGCAGATGGTCAAAAACGCAATTGATATGAATGAAAATGAAAAGCGTATGAAAATATGAAAAGCGTCTCGAATACTTCCTACAAGTGAATGGAAAATCTGTTGAGCAGAAATATAAGTAAAATTTGGTTATTTTGTGTGTTGGTGCTAGCGTATGTTCAAATAAAGATTTCTCTTCAAGTTTTATATCATTCGCTTTCCCATCCATTCCTCTTTCGAATAAAGAACGATCTCGGGGAGATAACGCAAATTCAAAATGTTATGATCAAAACAAAATTTCAAAAAAATGGATAAATAATAAATATGCCCTGATTTGGCTGAAAGGTGCCCCGGTTTGGCTGAAAAGTGTCCCGATTCCGATCTTGCAACTGCTTCCAGGGGACGAAAGACCGCTTCTTCTGCAAGCATTTGCTGATGATGATGTGCCGAGATGAGCTCCAACAATATCCGGAAGAAATCACCGATGTGCCGCTGGGAGAGAAGAGGAAGCGAGGAAGAAAGCGAAGGACTAGAGAAGGGAGTGCCCTAGTTATCGACTGAGTGGTGTTATTAAATAGTGTTGCTGTCCCGATGTTGCAATTTGTCTTGTCGTGGCTAGCTGAATAAAGGGTTTTTGGTGAAAAAAGATCGGAATCGGGACACTTGGGGTGTGTATACCGAAATTGACTGGGGTGCGAGTTCCGAAACTGGTTCCACTTTTGAACAAATCAGGGCACTTTTCAACAAATCAGGGCAGATTTAATTCTCTTACAAAAAGAAATTGAGCCACCCTGTATTCGCTTACTCTTTCACAGTCTTAACATTTTGCCAGGTTCTGATTCCAATTGGAGGTGGGAGTTTGAGGCATGTAAAGTCTCTATTTTGTCTTTTTCGGGTAGAAATCTGTCTTGAAATAATTTCACGCATACCCTAAATTTCAATTTTAGTACATTACTTAATTAATTTTAGTACTTAAGAAAGTTTAGAGCCAATTTCTGCCTAAAAAGACGAAATACAGATTTTATTTACCTTCATCTCAAGCAGTGCCTCAGAATATGGCTTAGAAAAGCCATGAGAAATAAAAGTACAGCAAAAAAACATGTTTGTAAACGGAATCCAGTCTGCCAATTTTTTACACAATATGTTTTGTAAAGTTCAAATTATTGCAGATAAATGAGTGTGCTCGACCTGAATTAAACTCTTGTGACAAGAATGCACGCTGCACTGACCAGGAGAACGGATATAGCTGCGAATGTCAAGGCAACTTCTTGGATGTATCGCCGTCTCCCAGTCTGCCCGGCCGAGCTTGTCGACCTAGTAACATTTGATTGTTGCAGGTTTCTCATATCTAAATTTAATGCGGACATGACTTTAGTTGTCAATGAGTGCTTGGATTCACGGCTAAATGATTGCGACAAGATTGCCAAATGTATTGACACTGCTGATTCCTACACCTGTCAGTGCCCTGCAGACTCTAGAGATATCTCTCGTAATCCAGTGGCTTTCCCTGGTCGAGTTTGTCTAGTGTTTGTGAACGAGTGTGCCATCGGCAAGCATGACTGTGACGTTAATGCTGAATGCCACGGTTGGTATACCCATTTTGTATACTTCATTTTCACTTTACCAATCTCAAAAATGAATGAGTGACGAAAAAACAAGACATTTGCATGCTAAGTAAAAATGGGACACGAATTGAAGAAGCGCCGAAACTCTTGAAATTTTCACCATTTTTATACCAAAGGGGGAGACCGAGGCAAATTTTCTTCTCGAAAAATGAATTTTCGCGTGCAATATGCCAAAAAATTATTTTCCAATTCTGAGTCGAACTGAGTTTGCACATTTTCGAAATGGGCCGTAGAAGAAAGTTATGGTCAGAATAAAAGGTGCAAAAAAAATTGCTCCATCCTATATGTTTTGGTTGTTTCCGCAAAATTGGGCAGATTATATTGAACAGCTGGCGGCAATTTTTTTCTAATTTTGTCAATAAATGGTGCTAATCATCCGTTTTCCGAAATATATCTGCGTTTTTGCCTGCTTAGTGACTGAACAACCCTTAAGAGTATGTCACTTTGGAGAATTACCTTTGGCGAATATCACTTTCAAATTCTTGGACGTTTGGCAGTTTTTTTTAATTTTCACACAAACTACTTCACATATGTTTCTAACATTAATTACGACTATTTTTTAGACAATGAGCAGTCATACAGTTGTGAGTGTAAACCAGGTTACACCGACAGATCTCCCAACAAACTGTCTCGGTCTGGCAGAGTGTGTGTTAGGGTATGTCACATGTTTATTATGTTTTAAATGTTTGCAAGCACAACTTCAATAGATTCAAATACCGTATCTACTCTATTAAGCGGGCATGCCCGCTTAATAGAGTAGTTGTATGTATTATTATTTTCAATTTGTATGTTAGTTGTTTCGAAAAAAGTGGCAAAAATTGTAATTTGGTGGTTAATTTTCTTTTATTCCTTTTTTAAAGCCAGTTTTAAAAAATTTCTTTAGTTTCAGTTAATTTTTTGTATGTGGAGCTTTGGTAAAAAACCTTTTCGTAGTTGTTTGGTTGTGGCTAAATTTCGGGAATCTAAAAATCTAAAATTTGCATTGATCCCCCTGTGGTTTGGGTTTATGAAAAGAAATTTACCAGTCGCACAGCTTATCAAAATGATCCATACCAAGACAGAGGTTTTGGTGCAGTTTACCATACAGAAGTTCTCCAAAAATCATTGCAAACTTTGCAATTTACTAACCACTAAATAATGTGCGCCAATTAAGTTGGTGGATGAATGCAAAGAAGGGACACACACCTGCAGTCCTCAGGCAGAATGCAGAGACTTAGAAGAGGTAATCATTTGCTTTTCTTTCTCGTTTCTTTGTTTTATGTTTTTACATGGTTAGGGCTACACTTGTGAATGCAAGGATGGCTATGTGGACAGATCACCTGCCCTGTCCCAACCTGGACGTATTTGCAGCAATCCAGAGACCTGTCCTGCTAACCATGAGTGCAGCAGCGCAGCTGTGTGTGAACCCTTGGGCGGCAACAAATACAGCTGCTCTTGTATTCCTGGCTATCTTGACCAGTCACCTGCCGGTAAGGAAGGACGCATTTGTGTCAGAAGTGAGTAGTTGTATAAAAATGGTACATAATAAACTTTCTAAGTCTCTTCCAGACAAGCATTGCCACGATCCTAAACTCAACAATTGCTCTAGAAATGCTATCTGTTATGATGAGCCATCTGGATATAGGTGTGAATGCATCCGCGGCTTTTTGGTATGTGCTTTCGTGAATAAAAGAATGATATATACAAAAAATGCAAAAACTGGTAAAAAAGAAATGGTTAAAGTTCGTAATCTGGTCCAAGCCCCAAGTCACGTTTTAACCAGTTTTAAATAGAGACAGAAACGGGTCAGGGCCCCGTCGGGGCCCCGACCCGCCCCGAGCCGATTTTGGGGGGTAAAACCCCGATCGGGGCCCGCCCCGAGATGCTTTAAAAACCCCGACCCCGAAATTAGGTAAAACCCCGAAGAATAATTTTCAAATTTTAAATGTTTTAAATTTTTGATTAGTTGATGTTTTTGTAACATTTTTTGACTGTTTGTTGTTATTTTTGGTCCCTGTGTAACACGTTATTTAGAATGGCTACTGCAAGCGTTATTTGTAAGATCGAGCTCTTCACTAAATTATCGGCAAATGAAGCTAAATGTAGAGTATGTGACGAATTAATCAAAATCTCTAGTGGGAGCATCAAAGCTCTTTTTACGCATGCAA
>BBSZ01006172.1:0-12806 GCA_000981365.1 Subanguina moxae | reverse complement strand
CCCCAAAACCTCCCCAAAACCCGGTGACCGGAATCCGTACGGATTCCGGTCCGGTCTCCAGCACTAAATTTAACTCATCAAATTTTTAAAAATTGATTATCTCAGCAATTTTTTAATGACATTTTCTAATTCTTTTTGCTCGTGTAGCCTTGCATCTCCACTTCCTAATGATATATCAACTGACTCAATGTTGTTAAAAGAAAGTTCGAGGAAAAGGTCTTTGAATTAAGCAAAGGGATATTTTTCTTCAATAACTCTCGACCCGTTTTTATTTTTTACTGGTCGTCAACTAATCAGCTATTTCTTCTATCGACTGCTTCGCTCGAAGCGAGCATAGTCACGTCAATTTTATAGATATTTTTTTAGTGAAAAACCTAAGAAAGGCTTAAGTCGTCTAAGCCCAAAAAATCACAGGACACTACTATCTTATACTTCGCGAGGAATTATGTCTATTTCATACTATTGGATACCAAGGGAAAATAAACAGGATGTGAGAATAAGGCCCGAAAACTTTTCTCAAAACACTCAAAATTGAAAAAGTTTTCGCAAAAAAAAGCTAGGGCAAAAATTTATGAACACCTTGCAAATAACATTGAACAGCTCAGAAACTGAGTCAAAGAACTTATATATAACTGTTGGGCAAATGTGGCTAAAATCTTCCCTATGAAACGTGCAATAATTGTGCATTAGCGCAATATACAGCTCTTATTTGCAAATTATAGTTTACTATTTTGCACGGCGCCTTATTCCAAGGTAGTTGGGAATACGTCTTGCGACAAAACGCTTTACTAATCAGTGAATGTTTGAATACAGTTTAGTACTAACCTGTCGTTGTTGTTTTCATGATGTTTTCGTTTGCTAACATAGGATAGAGCCTTTTCATAAACTTTTGTTTTTCCATAGGCTGTATTTGGAGAAAAAGCCACTTCTTGCATTCTCTCTATTTTTTCCACTGAAATGCTCTTATGTGGGGCTGCATCTTCAACTACAATATTATGATTAATAAAATAACTTTCTTTGTGTAACTAAGGCCATTTTTTGTCCACCTCTAGGGTTGTCGAGCGCTCGAAATTATCGAGTCGAGCGCTCGACTCGGAAAACTCGGAAGCAAATTTACAATCACATCATGTGATTCACATGCTTTTTGAGCGCTCGAAACTCGAAATCAAAACTCGAATTTTTTTTTCGAGCGCTCGAAACTTGAAAGGAAAATTCGAAATTTTTTTCGAGTCGAGTTGAACTCGAAATGACTACTCGAAACTCGAAAATTTTCGAGTTTTCGAGTTTTTTTCGAGTTCAACTCGACTCGACAACCCTATCCACCTCCTTTGTGAGATAGCCGAGTATAATTTTCGCTGTTTATTTTATAAAAAATCTTCTTCTCATACTATGCTGATGTTTTTAATAAAAAATCCAAAATTAAAACTTATTTAAAATTATCTTTTTTATACTTATTTAAAAACTTAAACGAAAAAAAACTTTTTTGAAATTGTTCTTTTAGTTGTTTTTAAAGTGATCACAATTTTTAATTTTGAGCCCCTGTGGTTAAACTGTACATATCATTTTTACACTTTTTATTATTTTCTTTTTGCCCATAATTAGCAGCTGGCCCTAAGCATCGGTTTTAAAAATATTTATTTAATTAACAAATATCAACTTTGGATTCAAGTTAAATGGATTGTAATGCATGCAAACTGACCATTGCTGATGCGGTGCAATGCCAAAGACAATAGAGGTGGGGGTGGCACTGGTGAAGCACAATCTTCCCCTTCTTCTTTCTGCATTTCCAATATATCTATGGTCTTCGAAATCATCGTGCTTTTAGTTCCATTTTCTGACTTAGTGTTTAAATCTTTAGAAGTTTTAATAAGGCATGCCTTTTCACTAAAAATAACTTTTAAATATGCTTTTGAAAAAGCAAAATATATACATTTTGTCAGGAGTTTTCCTTAGAGGTACGTTTGGAGGAAGGTTTTGCCTTTTAAGCAGGATTGGATCTACACACTTTTGTTTTTCTGTACCATCGTAGACAGCAGTAATCGGGACTTTAGCAGTATCTTCAGCTTTGCTTGTCGTTGTATCTTGTTCTACAAAGCCTTGATTCACCGGTTTTTGCAGCATTGGGCTCACAATGCCGATGTTGTACTTGACCTCAACTTGTTCCGTATCCACTTGTATGCTCTTTTGTGAAGAAGGAAGTGGACTATTTAACTTTTGTCTTCCACTATTCAATGATTGCTCTGGTCTTAGCTTGTCTTGCTGCTCTGTTCTCTTTTGTATTTGCATCGAGATTCCTTTGACTGCCAAGACTGGCCTTTTTTCCTGTAAAAATATATAATATATAATATTTGAAAATGATTTTATCCTTTATTACAGGCTCCGGAGAAAGTCCGGGTAAGGATTTAGCTTGATTTTTATTTCACTTATTGGCAATTGGTCTATTCCCCCATAAGTGGCCCAGCAATCAAAAATTATGATAAATCCTGGAAAAACAAAATTTTGCAGCAGACCGAAGAGAGTCACAGCATTTCTTTTTTCTACTGGCTACAAGAAAACCTCTCCTGTTTCTTCTTCTACTCCACCGTAGATTATGACTTGTTCCGCTGCTGTTCAGCCTAAAAGAGAAGGAGGAAGCTGGTCTGAAAATCTCTGCTATCTCTAACTTCTGTTGTATTTTCTATTAGTAATTGTTGTCGCTTTGGATGTGTAAACCCGGACTACCTACTTTTGCTGGATGCTTGATAAAATATTGCTCTGCAACTTCCCGGAAAAAATTTATATTGTCCAATCAAGCATGATTCCCGATAGTTGTTCCGTCCTATCGCTCAAACTCATGTTCGACAAAAGTCCAATCACATTTGTTCCATGTCCAAAGGTAAAGCAATTTAAATGTCTTAAATTATCGATGTAGAACTTAATGTTCCAAGGTGATCTTCGTGGAACACGGCTTCAAAATTAACTCGGAAAATTATCGTGATTTGATCCTAGAAAGAGTGTCGAAGCCTAGGACAAGAAGACACTTTGGTCGTAGTCGGTGGTGCTTCCAACAATATTCAGCTCCAGCTCATAAGACTCGACTTGTCTAGGAATGATGTTGTGTCAATTTGCCGGACTTCATCACTGTCTATTAATTGCCATCTAACAGTCCCGATTTGAATTCGATGGGCTATGCAATTTATTGATAGATGCAAGGGGAGTGTCTTCCGCTCATTTAAATTTGTGAAATCACCAGCCTTTAAAGAAATGGCAAAATGAATTATATAAAATAAGAATGTAACAAAATGAATTTTCAAATGCCCTTACAATGAAGGATAAGAACTAAGAAAAGTAGTGTTTACTTGTTGAGGACTGATTTCTCCAATCTGGACATCCTCCCTGTTTCTACTGGCTGAACTAGTAGCTGAATTGCATACTGGCCCAATGTCATATTGAGGTTGTGAAGCCTGAACTTCGTCTTCTTGAGCTTTGGATAGTGATATTTGTGGCGTAGATATCCTAGTGATAGGTTTTTGCATCTGCATTGTCAGTTCCTCTTTCTGTAGCCTGACTTTGTCTTCACATTCAGCCTCAACAGAGGAAGATAGAGATGACTGCTCTATAGAAGGTGGGGGATTTGAAATGGCCGAGATGGAAGATGTGCAAGCAGCATGCGACGAGCTGGAAGAAGGTGAAGAGGTGGAACATTGGATAGAGATTCCACTACATAACTTTTTGGTTGAAGGAGTAAGCAGACATGAGGTGGATATGGACGAATGCAGGTTTTTTCTATATTTGTAAATATTGATATAAGTTAGAAAAGAATTATGTTTATAGGCAATGTTTATAGGCAAAGGCTCTCCTAGGCTCTCCGTAAAAATTTTTTTTTTCAAAATAAAGAAAACAGCTTAGTCCATCTTGCAGTTCTTTGAGTTTTCGCGAAAAATATTGGGTTGTCTCACAATTAATGAGACTTTTTTAAAATTATACACTCAACTTTTATCTTTTCAATTTGTAATTCTTTTTTGCGTTTGTCTGTTTTCTTTGATACTCATCCGTTTATCTGGCTCAGCTCAATCGTCTTCGCCGTGCTATTGAAGTGAAGCGGCCGGAAAAGAAAGATTCCAACATCTTCCACCAAGACAATGCAAAGCCTCATATTTGCGGTGACGTCCTCGAAGCAATACAAGACTTTGTCTGGGAACTGCTGCCACATCCACCCTACTTGCCTACTGAAGCGCCTACCGATTACTATTTGAATCGTTCGCTCAGCAACTGGCAACGCGGGAAGGTTTACAGAACATTTAACGAAGTTGCCGATGACGTGAAAGCTTGTATTGCATCAAAGACACCAGAATTTTATGAGCGAGGCATCGACATCTGGCCGCAGAAGTGGGAATTAGGCTTCGAGTACGACGGCGAATATCCGCCTGATGAATGACTGTTGAATGTTTGTTGACAAATAAAGTGTTTTGGTTAAATGCACGACAAATTGAAAAAGTCTCATTAATTATGAGACAACCCAATACTTATTTTCCTTAGAGCTATTGCCGTCGCCGACAATAAAATTTTTTCCTCTAAAATAGCTCCCGTGGCTATACTTTTTTCACTTTTCCACTAAAGGGGGAATATTTTAGGTGGATTAAAAAAAGATATATGACAAACACAGCATTTTTCGGACAGCCTTATATTTCAAAAAAAAATATATAAAACTAACCCGACTATTTTTTGTTTGTCAGTGCTATTGATGGTGGTGGTGGTACAAATGATATTAGGCTGCATCAATCTGGTTTTGCGGACTAGTTGAGGTGAACAAATTGCCTTTTTCTTCTGCAGCGTAGTTACACCATCATTGCATTCGTTTGGCGTTTGAATGACGGTTTTTATAGCTTCTTCAACACTTGCTTTGAGCTTAATGAAGTAAATTAAAGTATGTTTAAAAAGCAGCGACTGTAGTTTTTTTATGCATTTAAAAGCCAGCAGAATATAAGTTTTGATTTGCAATGGGAAGGAAAAAGAGGTAAACAAACATGATAAACAACAATTGCTTACAGGGCATAAGCAGAGGATGACTGAAAAGTTAGCAAAAGAAGTTATCCTAGACCAAATGGAAAGGCACAGGGAAGCCAGCTAAAGGTTGGCCAGCCGGACGAAAACCTAGGTCACTCCCTCTTACTAATTATATGAAGTAAGCAAAAAGTTTCATTAATCATATAAACCGTCTAGAGTAGCACCTCCCCGATTCAACATTCAACAACAACATAAAAAAGATGAACAATGTTCTTCATGGAGCACAACAAAAATATTGGTGAGTGACAGACCTCAGGCAACTACTTTTGTATAATTTTGTTACACACATAATAATACCCTAATTAATGAAACATTGAAAACACACAATAATATTAGGTTATTTCAACATTTATAAAGAACAAAACTTGTGGTACAACCTAATAGATCACCCAACATTTTTACAGAAGATGAATAAAGAAAATATGCTAATGAGATGGAAAGTTTTTAATAAATATTTTTTGTAAAAAACTTTTGAAGTTATTTATAGTCTATTTATATATTTCATTGAAATACCTCGTTTTTAGTTTTGCCAAACTGTTTTTCTTTAGTTTTGTCATAAGGTTCTCTTACAGCTGCAATATGCCTATATTTTGCCGATGACCTGGTGGGTAGTTGGAGTCCAGTAATTATTTTCTTTGCTCCTTCTTCCTTCTGTGTCTTTTCTTTGCCATCAAACAACTTTATTTTGGACATTTCAGCATTGGGTTTAACAGATTGCTCTGAGCTCTCTGTAATTCCTGCGGTGCTTGCTGAAGAATCTATTATACTGCTCCCCTGCTTCACTACACTCTCATTGCTATGGTTTTCAGGCGATTCGGCATTGCACTTTGTGCTTATTTGGTCGCTGCTGCTTTCAATAGATGTGATTGTTTTCAAGGCTGAAGTTTGAGATAGTCCAGTAGCTGATGGAGGTCGCAAGAAAGATGACTTAACTAAGTTGCTAGATGTTCCACCAACTAATTTCAAGTGAGAAGGTTGAGCTAATTGTCTAACCACCGGAGTCTTTAAAGATGCTTTATTGGGCACTCGTGGAATATTTAGTTGGCTGTTGGATGAGTTGTTTTCACTATAAAGGCTTACTATAATCACTCTAAAAACAACAATTTTGCAAAAATAACATAGATGAAATAAAGTTTTATTTTGAGATCCTGTTGGAAGACCTTATGGTTTCACTTAAAGCTGCAGATCAAACGGGTAATTTGGAAGATGTTTTTAAGTATGCCACAAAGGAAAGCTCTTCTCATTAAAGAATATAATGATGATAAATTGTTAAGGCTATCTTGAAGTACTTACGAGTAGATCATTTTTTTCTAACTTTTTTTCTGTAATTGTCTGCTTTGTTGTACAGTAAAACCTCGCTAAGCTGACAGCCGTCGTGAGGCCTTATGATGTGGGCTTAGCCAGGATTTCGTTACTTTAATAGATCTAATAGTGCTGAAATCCTCACGTAATATGCTCTCGAACTTTTAAAGTCTGATTATGAACAAAATCCTAAACTGCCACATAATTTAAATGATTCAAATGATTCCTTACTTTTTCGCTGGAAAACTATCTCTCTTAATTCTTGAATAAAGAAAATTAATAAGTTTATTTATTTTTTACAAGTCGATAACTGTGAGAGCCTTAAATTTTGCATGCAGAAAACTTTGAGGCAGTTAAATGCTTTTATAATTCTAAATTATTAGAATTTTTTCGAGAAAGACCAGAACTCTTTTTGGTAAATATGTGTTTTTAAGAGCTTTTAAAATAACTAATAGTTTTTTTATGAATGCTACTCACAAATACTTACCTTTTAGAAATTTTCAAATCACAAGCCAGTTTTTCAGAAACATTTGTATATCCTGCTACCTTAGTCTTATTGACAGGTACTGGTGTATTTATAGAGTGCAAAGTGGCGGGCAGCTTGCTGAATTGCCGTGTGGGCGGATGAATAGCAAGCGGCCGCAAACTAGGCAAAACTGCGTTTGAGAGTGGGAGAGGTTTCCTGGTGCGAAGGCTGAGAGTTGCCTGATCTAAAACTTATAATAAATATTATCGTAGTTTTATTTTATGAATAGACAAAAAGAAATGAAGCCTTAGGACAAAAAAATTTTATGACCTATTTCATTAAATTCTGCCGATTATTTTGAGTATAAAATATCCAAATACGGTCGAGTCTCGATAACCCGATATCTAAGTTAGGCTGAGTTTGGGATTCAAAGGCTAAATTAAGAATCTAAAATACCCTAAGTCTAAAATAAAAAAATTATATTGCTGCTTGGGATAACTGCTTGCGCTATTTTTGTGATGCTATTCTATTCTGAGGTTGTTAAGTCTGTAAAAAACTTAAAAATTTACTTTAGATGAGAGTCATTAAAAGATTTTAAAAAGGATTGCTGGACAGTTTTTTCTATTAAAGAGTTTTTGTCTTTCAAAGATTTCTCGTTAGGGAGTCTTCCCATTGGGGAATTTTTGTGCCGCGGTTACGTTCCCTTTTTTAAATAAAGTAATCTGAAAATAAAAATATTTATAATCTTGTCTGAAAGTTAGTAGCGTCTTTTTGAAATTTTTGCAAAAACAAGCTCAGTTTGTCAAAAAAATTCCAAAATTTTTTTTTAGAGTTTTTTGACCAGAACTTAAAAAATGACTCCAAACGCAAAAATTAGTCGCTAAAGCTTTCCTAAACTTTCTGAAAAAAAAACAAAAATCAGCAGTGTTGTAAGCTTAACTATATTTTTTTGCCGCACTCACATAATTACTACTTGGGTTGTTCAAGTAAAGAAAATAAATCGCCAAAAATACGCATAAAAAGTTTCGGAGGAGCAAAGATGAAAGCAGACAGCCGACAACGACACTCCTACTGCTGTTAATGTGTTCATTGCGTAAGATCATTGAGCGGTGAATATATGGCTGTGTGAAAATACCAAAAGCATTGTATCAATAAAGCTGTTCTCATTGACAAATTTGGTAAGTAACATTGGTATAAATAAAAAAGTAGAAGATTAAAAATAATACGACACAATATATTCAGACGACTATAGATTTTACTTTAATTTTCCTATGAATTATGATAATGAATTTAATGAATTTTTACCTTTTCTATGCTTAACTATGAAATAGTTAAACTCTAATTTACACATAACTGTCGAATAGATAACTAATTTAGAGACAACTATGAAATAGGTAACTTAATTTTATGTTAGTTAGATATAGTATTATCATTGACAAAATAAAAGTAAATTTAACGGTTTAGATCTTCAATTAATTTACTGTAAAAAATAATTTGTTAAGAATTTTATCAGAAATGAGTATTTATTTCGTTTCCTAACCCAATTTTTGCCAAATCCAACCCAATAAACCCTTCTATAAATTAATTCCAATATTCACTTCATAGCTGTTTTATTTGTTCTTATTCATCCTTTATTGCGAGCATGAGTGTAGGTTAAGAGGATTAATACTGGCGCCACTATGGATGCGGACTTAATAACATTAGAAAAGAGGATTATTTTACAAAATTTATTGTGATTTCTATAGCTTTTTATGCATAAATACAGAGAGTTCTTCATAAATTTAGAAAATAAAAAGATCTTTTCACAAAAGACACTAACCTTTTCCAACCACTTGAAGAGTAACAATAGAACTTGTGGTAGGAATAACAGTTAGTTCTTTTTCAGCTTCTTCTCTCTTGGCCGCAAAAGAAGATAGTGCAGCCAATTTAGAAGGTTTCGGAATTAAGCCTGGCACAACTGATTTAGCTGCAATTGATGATTGGGAAATGGCAATGGAGGAAGAAAGGCAGGGAGAGGAGCCAACAACACAAGTAATCGAAGTCCTTAAAACATGTTAATTAATTAAGTTTTTATTCCAAGTCAAAATGCTATGAAAGATAGGCTGCATGAATGAAAGGCAGCAGCAATTATAAGCTATTATAATAGCTGCCTTTGCATTTATTCCTCAGGTCTTACAGCATTTATTCTGGCTATATCAAATGAGGGTCATCCGACTTGGAAGGGGGTGGAAAGAGGGTGGTTGTAATCCATCTGTGGCAAAGTTTGACCGCTCTTCCCAGCTTTAGTTTTGTTAAAGGAGCTTTATGTTTCCTTGACTCCATTTCTAATTTTGCTAAAGGTCGCATTTCGATTTCTCTAAGTTAAAACAAAATACATAGTAGACCTTTATAAAATGTGAGAAATCGTTTTAAAAGAATTTAATTTAAAAAAGAATATAACATAATGTAAAAAAAATATTTTCCATTACTTTCTGACAATACTTTATCGGCATCTTTTTATTTATTTTTTACCACACACAAAATAATTATATTTTTTGAATAAAAGAAAAGATAAATATGAAAAAACCGAAAATAAAGAGAAAGAACGGGTGTTTTGGCAGTACTAAAGGCAACCACCTATTTTTTCAAAATTGTGTTTAGGTGGAGGTATATTATAATCGGGTAAAAAGCATCTTTTCACAATTTTTCACAAATATTTTTTCTTGCAATTTAGATAATCGTTTTTAGAAAATTAGATTATTTTCAAAAATGTATTATATTTCAAGAGTGTTTCTTGGATTCATTTCGCAGATATGTTTTTGTGTGCATCTCTAATATTTCAAGCTTCCTATACCACCGAAGGGCTTGCAAGCTTAGGGTTCAAATAGCACATACACATACCTGATATTACTCAAGTATAGTTATGAGCACACGCATTAAGGGTTGCATTGTGTTGTTATTGTAAAGTAGCTCTAGTATTGAAAAAAATTTCGTTTATTCGCGTTTTTCAGGTGTGATTTAGTGTGATTCTAAATGTGATCTTTTGATGTAATTTAGAAAAAAAAAATTCGAATTTTTCGAAATGCGGCCAAAAATTTATTAATAGAAAGCTAAACAAAAGAAAAAGCATTTCCCATTTTTTAACTGGCATAATAATATAAAAAAACTATATGCGATAAATGAGAAACGTTTTTTCTAAAATTTATATTTGAGGGGAACGTCATTGGGGGAACATCACTCTACCAAGATTTTAGATGAAGTAATCGATTCAAACCAATTTCATAAGAAGCCAGCTTTAGAAATAAAAATGCTATTTCAAGCCAGAGCAGGATAAAAGACAATAAAACCCATTTTAGCTGCCCTAAATGGCTGTTGTTGGATGATGATGCAAAGAAGACTGCAGATACCACGATTTTTATGGGAATTTTTGTTATATGTTTCACTTAAAATAGAAGCCGTAACTAACAAAAAAATGGTTCAGCTATCCTTTAAAAAAAATTTACTAACCTAGATTCTTCCATTGGATATCTCGCGTCCACATTATTATGCGAATTATTGGAAACAATGGTGGAAGACGAATTAGGTGGCATTCTAAAATAGTTGGATAATTTTGAGTAAATTTTTAAATTTAAAACACCTAAAAGCCACTGTGTTAAGTCGACCCGCTAATGATTTTTTACTTGTAGGCTCTTCTCTTTTACTATTCTTGCTGCATTGATTGTATAAGTCAGGACAATAAGTCACTGCACTTTTAGCACTATTTATTAAATCATCTTCTTGTGACTGCTCTACTACTTTGCAATTAAGACTGCTGTAGCCGCTGGAATAGTTTTGTGTTTTAGTGTGGTCAGATTCAGTTTTCTTGCTGGCTCCGCATTGTATTTTGAAAGCCTTTTTGTATTTTGAAGCCTCTACATAGACTTGATTGCTACTACTGATAGTTTTTGGTTGTTGGAGCTGGGTTGAAGCTGAATTAGAAGGAATGTTAGGTGTATTCAGCTGAAGTGCTGCTTTTTGCTGTTGCTTGAAGTAGGATAAGGCGAATAAAAGTGAAAGGATAGCTCCTAGGTGGCCTTTGCGTATATCTACAAAAAACGATTAAATTAAATAAGTATATTAAAGTTTGATTAGTAAAAATATTTTTGTCAAAAAAGTGTCCTAAATGTGGCATAAATTGCATAACAAAACAGTAAAATCCACTACTAAAGATGTGAGCAGTATGTATGTTGTTGATAAGAGGAAATAGAATATTGATTACATAATAATCATCTAAAATTTTTGCTCCCGCCTTGTTTGTTATATGATATTGACATTCCAAAAAAATCATTTGTCCTGATGCACCTTGTGTTTTAGGTCTTACCTATCCACATCGTAGCATAATGCTTAAACCCAGACCACAAGGTAGACCAAGGCAAAATTTTTTTTTCGAATTTCAAGACTATATATCAAAGAAAAAGGAATAATATCGAATGTTTTCTAATATTTAATATGCATTTTTTGACAAATAATTACAGTCGCAATACAGCTTCTCCTCCATTAACATGACTAGTCAACAATTCTTTTCAGCAATACCATTTTATTGATGTTAAGCACAAAAATTATCTCTGGCTAAATTATGACCGAAAACAGGAAGGCAGAAAGGTCAGAAGCCTTTTTAAACATCAATAATACTATTAATTATTTGTAAAAAATGTGGTAGAAACAACTAAACTGTTTTAAAAAAGTTAATTATCAAACTAAAAACATCAAAACATTCATTCTTTAATATTATTTATCTACATTTGATGTTAAATACTTGATGCTAAGCCTAAAGAAAAAGTGAAGCTGCTTCTAAAACTAATTTAAACCAATTAAGATGATTTTTAACTACCGGGTGTGCTTTTTAATTGATGAAACAATTAACTTTTGTGCGAAACTAGCTATATGGAAGTGTTGAAATGATAATCGTATACAGGGTTTCCCAATAAATATGTGAATTGTTAAAGTGCTACTTTTTTTATGCTAGATTTTCAAATTCTGTCTTTATAGACTGATTCGGGTTTTGTTCTCGTTTTCTTTATTACATAATTTTAAAGTTTTGAAATGTTTTTTCATTTGTCTACCTTGTGGTTTGGGTTTAATTACTATGCCATGATGTGGATAGATAAGATCCAAATTACAAGGTGTGTCGAGGCAAAAAATTTCAAATTTCAAGATTGTATAATAAACAAAACGGGGGCAAAAATTGAGTTGATCTGTAAAGATAAAATTTGGAAATTTGAGCAAAGGTAAAAATTACGGAAGTTTAAAAGTGCCCACATGTTTGGGACACCCTGTAAATTATACAGCAGTGAGATATAGTCAAGCAAATTCATTGCTTAATTTAGGGCGTGAAACACGATTAACAAGAAGGAGTAGTGGTTAAGGTCATCATCATTACTTAACCTGATTCTTAAAATCTAATCGAATTTGTCTGATTTGTTAGACGCCTTTTTCCTGTTATATTGAGTAGAATGAGCAGAATATTTGTGGATGCTATACAAATATGCATATCACCATCAAATTACAAGTAGTGTCTGATTAAATAATTAATTATTGATAAAACTTTTACAATATAACAACAAAAAATTTATAAAAAAGTAACTGTCTTTATTATCTTGCATCTGTAACTCAAACAAGGGACAAATAGAATGATTAAGATGATTAATAAATGAGGCGCAAAACTGATGACGGGGATAAGATAAGGAGGCAAAGTAAAAACTTTGCAATCCATTTTCTAGACCACCGACTTCACGATACTAGTAAAGGCTGATACTTTTTACGATCTAGAACTTGTTCGAAATAACTTTTTTGCGGGAAACTTCCACATTATTGTTAAATATATCTGAAATCACTATTTTTCAGTGGAAATTAGAAAAATTTGTTTTTGCAAAAATGCAAAACTTTTTTTGAAGGGCCTAATTGTGTAAAAGGGAAATCGCCCAAATTTGAATGCGCGCAGAACAATTCTCTTTGGTCTATCAATATACCCTTT
>BBSZ01006171.1:0-13552 GCA_000981365.1 Subanguina moxae | reverse complement strand
ATGATTGGTTAACCAAACTGGATGTAAATTACCGTATTCTCTCTAATAGAACCACATGTGGTTCTGTTTTTCAACCCCCCTCGGGGGGTGTGGTTCTATTAGAGAGAATACGGTAACCGACAGGCAACTACCTAAGTGACCAAGGTAGATGTTGTTTAACATCTTAGACTGTAAGGTTATTAGCACTCACCGGATACGAAAGTCCTTTGCATTCTCATCATCTCCATCATAAAAAGCTGATCGAGCCAGCTTAGCAAAGTCTTCACATTTTGGATCACTATCTTTTGAAATAGTAATTTTGTAGCGGACTTTATCAAGTAGAAGTGTTGGATGTATCTTCATTTTTGTTATTTCTGAATAGTATTTATTCGCCTCTGTATCTTTATCGTCGTATTTAGGCAAGTATTGGAAGTCCAGTGTAGCATGACGACCAAATGCTTTAGAGCCTTGTTTAATGGCTAGTAGAAGAGCTTCGGTGCCTAACTGAACACCTGCATCATCGTCATCTATTTCTGTCTCTTCGTGCGCGTCACCGTCATCTGTTTCCGTCTCTTTGTGCTCGTCACCGTCACTTGTTCCTGTGACATTCTTTTTTGCCAATTTTTTAATCATTAGCTTTTTTACCTCATCTTCTGGTATTTCCAAGCCCTTATCAAAAAGATATGCGCTTGTACGAGCATGTTGATCTAGCGAAAGTTTTAGCTTGCAAACTTTCACTGGAAATTCTAATTTTTCTAATTTTTTACCCTTTCTAAGCTTAATTAGTTCTAAAACCGCCGATGAAAGATCTGTAGAGCCTTTGAAGACAGCATCTTTTTTTTTTGAATTTTTCTCCTTTATAATCTTTTTTATAATTGTCACTATATTACGAGAGGGCAGGTAGTAGTTATCAAACGGTAGCAATTTAGCAGCCAATTTATGTGCCTCAGCTAACAGCTCTTCATCTGCCAATTTTGTTTTTGAAGTGCCGGAAGTACTTTCTTGGTGAGCAGATGAGGGACCGATCTGTTCTTCGGTTATTTCCTTAAGTTTCCTAAATAAAAAATTTGGTTTCGCTTTTTTTATATAAAATATAAGTTAATTTATGCAAGTATTTTCCAGTCTTTATTTAAAAGTAAAATATTTTACTATGGCCATAATTTTGCCTAAGTGAAACACTGTTCGGACATCTAAAGCACATCGAGTGTACCTCCATTAGTAAATCACTTTAAATGCTAATAATATGGACAAAAAAAGCCATTTTTGACTTTGTGCATCAAAAATTATCTATTTCTCGACTCTGCTGGACTATATTTGGAAGGAGGGGTATATTGCTTTTGGGGATGATATTTGCAAAATATTTACATTGCAGAACATAACCAAAGGCAGCACAAGAACACCACTAAAGAGGGTGCTCTGAACATCGCTGTCACAACAATTTTTGCTTTCGCCAAGGTTTTTTGAAGTCAATCTAAAAAAATTGTTTAGTAAGCAAAAAGACCTCAGAAATCCTAATCTGAAAGCAGAATTTAAAAAAGTGGCCTGCTTGTGGAGATATGGATTAATGTCGGAAAGTCACTAATAGAGTAGTGTCAGTGTCCTATGTCTATATTACATCTCAACAACCAAGCCACTTTTTGTATTCAGATTCTAGAGGTCTTCTGCCTAGTGAATTGCCTCAGCATAAAAAGATTCCGGCCCTACTCTAGAATGAGCACTATTATCACATAACTTAGCACATAACTTAAGTGAAACAGGGTGTACGCTGGTTCACGGCTAACCTAGATGGTCTAAAGCTTAAAAAAACATCGTAATTTTTGACTTTGGCTATAAAAGAGTACGAAAAGCAAATTTTTTTAAAATCGTTTCAACCGTATCTCAGAAGAGCTAAAAGAACAGGGGAATGAAGACAAAAATATTGCTCAATCTAATTCAGAATTTTGCAAACAAATGTCAAACAAGAACAACAATTACTAAAGCAATAAAAAATAAATAAAATATAAAAAAACAGAGCCAAACCCCCATATTTATACACCCCATTCCTATGTGATATTTTCGTGTAGATAGCCAAGTAGCAGCTAGATAGTGTTTGGCAGAGAAAAAGAGTTCACTGTGCAGTTCCCTCAGTAGTACTTTTCCCTATCATGTCAACAAGCAAAAGAGGTAAAATCAATTATTTTGGCCAAATTTCATGCATTTTTTCATTACACTTTATTTTTTCATATCAAAATTATCGATTATTCCTCTTGAAAAATAGACACCGACCTTGCAAAAAAAACATGTTATTCAAAATTTCAATGTCACTAGCAGTCATTTGTTTGGACAGCTGCTGTTGACAGCTTCTCTCAGAAGGACCTCAAACCTATCATGTCAACAAGAAAAAGGAAGAGTACGCTGCGAATTTTTTGCACTAGTTAGGCTCCGATGCGGTAAAATCAATAATTTTTTGCCAAATTCTTCTTTTTTTCATTTTTTTTGTTTACTTATTTTTCATATTTCGATGCAAAATTCAAAGAGGAAGCAAATAGCGTGTAAACATGACCAAAAGTAAACGAAAAATATAATTTGCAAAACAAGTTTAGTTAATTTAAACAACAACAATTTCTAAATTTATTATAGAGGAAATAAACCACAAAGTTATTTTTAGTGGTCAACAAAATAAAAATAAAAAACGAACGGAATAATAACTAAAAGCAAAAATCGTCAAAAAAGTTCCGTTCCAGGCTACCAATTATCTCCGGGAGTTGTTGGACACAAAAATTTGGTCTAAAAGTTTCATCAAAAGCACTGGAGCTGTTTCTCTTTGTAGCAGTAGACAATGTCGTTTTCTCTTCTATCACTATCATCGGCTATCCCGGAGATATAGGACGACTGAGTGATAAGCTTGAAGTATAAACAGGCAAACTTCTCGATAATTGGCTAATCAAATGAGGTGCACACATCAAACAATCCTTAATCATCGCATCTCGTTTCAGCAGTTTTAGCACTATGATTGAACGCGAAGAGGGGAATATGTCCAAAATGCATATTTTTGTCTAAAAGTTAGGAAGAATTACCGTATTTCCTGTAATGAACGCCCCCTAAATGTTTGTTTGTGGCATTGTGTTTTTGTCACCAATTTTTTTTGGCACCAACTCCAGGACATGTTATACATTATACATGTTATAGGACATGTATACCAAAAAGTTGTCAAACTGATATATCAGTTTGATAACCCGATAGATAGAAAAGACTGCAGTCTATGAACTCAACAAAAACTCAACTCACTTAAAAGACCGTGAGGTGCCATGTGTTTTGACTAAAATGTTTGGGAGCGTAGATGACGGTGGAGTAAAACTCTCTATAGCTAAATTTTTTTTATTGCCACCTTTTGTTTAGTCATTGGAGCAATTAAAGAACAATTAAACAAGTTTACATATTTAGATTTTAGATTCTTTACACAGACTAAAATGAGACACAACTTGTTTCAACATCAAGGACATCTGGTTCTTGTTCACAGCTAGCATCGTCCTCGCTTTCCTCAAAATAGTTTTCAATGATGTCATGAGCTAAGATGTACACCTTAACAAAAGTAATTATTCTTTTATCTAGTCTAAAGAATCTTCATCTATAAGAACCTCCATGTTTTGACTTCCAAGTAAAAACTCTAGTTTGTCCAGTCCACCCTGCTGCCGCATTAATTGCTTGTTGGAGAAGGAGTGCATAGAGTCAATCCCTGAATAGTCATTAATTTTTATGTGTATGTGTGCGGATATGCCATATCTTGGGTAAACAGGTGCCGTCCACACCACATCACTCACCTGTTAGAGAAAAATTTCCATTGGTAGGTCATACGCCTATATGAGTCATGAAAACAGCTATGAAAAAGGCAATTGAAAAAAAAACGGATAATTTTCGATCAGCCCAAGAGTATGTTGCTTTCGGATGTTTAGAAGAAGTTAAGTCATCGTCATTTCAAAGTTGCTTAATCATCATCTACATACCATTATCCTCATGAAATTTGTCGAGCATCATAATCTGATCAATGCACTCCAAAGTGGCTAACACAATCTCCGAGTCCATAACAGTCAACATGTCGGAGAGTAGGGTAATAATTGTGTTGTTTTTTTCCTGCCAATCAATCACATGTTGCACTGTTTGGCTGGATCCATTTAATAAGATGGTGTGTAGTGCCATTACTGCCTTAACACTTGAGAAAAAATTTAGAATACTAAACCAGAATGTAAACACCTACTTCTCTTCTCATGCGGTACTGTCCATTAGACAAAACTTTTGCAAATTTAAAGACATATCCTCGTTCTACGACCACAGAGCAGTTGTGTGAGTCCGTTTTTAAGATGGTTGAGAGAGTGGTTGAAACTGCCACTCTTAGATCGCTCAGAGAGCTGTCAGAGGCATTGCTGTAATTAAAATTTATGTGTGAACTATTACCAAAACAACTAGAGTCCACCTCAGAATACTCCAAAGTTTCTCAATCATATTGCACTCAAAGAGAACTAAAATTGGGAAAACTGTTACCCTTTTCTTAATAGAAGCCCCAGAGCTCCTATGCAGTCGCACTCCCCCTTAAACTTAAACTCTCACTCGTCCATTAGCTCTATCACTGAGCTAAGAAGCTAGTAAGATTTTAGGGCTATTGACAGGCAAGTGAGAAGTGAGAGCCTCACCATGTGCGAATGAGAGAACGTAAAAGGACAGTTGGCCACGGTTTTTTCCAAAATTTTTGACATTTTTGAATAAAAATATCCATTTTCTAAAGAAAATTTTTTATTTTGATGTCTGCCAGTACTCAAAATGTCCTCAACAATCCGAATCTGAAGTTTCAAACGTGGCTTGTTTGCCGAGATATGGCTGCAAGTAAGGTGGTCTGCCTTCCAAAATGTCGGTAGTCCAATTTTTCGTCATATCTCAACAACCAAGCCACTTTTCCAAATTCTGCTTTCAGATTCGGATTCTTGAGGAGATTTTGAAGAGGCCTCAACATAAAAATTTTCTTTAAAAAGTGGGTACTTTTATTCAAAAATATCAAATATCGTGGAAAAAAGCCAATTATCCTATGCTCTTAAGAGAAGAGGTGTGAATTTGGAAGAGACTGGCCTGGATTTTAATTGTTTTCTTACTTTGTGTGTATGTACATCCACAAACTGCTATGTGAGAGATCTAAACTAGTTTCTAAATTATAAA
This sequence comes from Subanguina moxae, assembly GCA_000981365.1. Classification (NCBI taxonomy): domain Eukaryota; kingdom Metazoa; phylum Nematoda; class Chromadorea; order Rhabditida; family Anguinidae; genus Subanguina; species Subanguina moxae. The sequence goes on along the minus strand of BBSZ01006171.1, from coordinate 8,389 downwards.
AGAAGCTAGCACAAGGTTTACCACTGGTAACGCAGCGCACACAAAATTGGGATTATTGCTCGAGCATAACGCACAAATAGTTGGGAGAAATTGAGCAAGGATTAGGTCTACATGCTTCTCAGATATCTCAGAAAGGTTGTATAGGCCATTTAACGCGTCTATTATTAAGGGCTCATCAGCACCTTCGAATATTTCTTTGAGAACAGTCAAATATAGCTGAAAAATTAAGTATTCTGGTTTTTTTTGTGTTTGCATATGATCTCATACCTGAGAGACCTCGGTGACATCTATTGGCCAGCAATACAAACTGTTAAGGACTGTCATTGCAAGACGTTTAATAGGAATGTCTGGTTGCCTTAAGCCTTTTATGATTTTTAATTAAAATAAAGACTTATAAACCTTCTCCACGCATTCAGCGTTTTCTGCACAATGTCATGACTAAGGCACATATCCCGAATTTCATTTGAAGAGTTTATAGCAGTGGCAAGCAGGTATAGAAGATTGGGTAACACACCGGATGATGAAGATCTAAATAGGGTTGTTAGGAAAAAATGTAGAACAAGAGCAAAACAACTTAGTCTACCTTGGTAGACCAACCTTTTAAATGGTATTTTCTGACCCCAGGTATTGCACTTGAGCATACAGCTAAGCCTTAGGCTTAGGGTAGGTCAGCTTAGGTTAGCCGAGAGCCAGCGTATACCCTGTTTCACCTATGTTTACCCGGGGAAATTTGGGCGAGGCGAGTCGGATCCAGGGCGAGTTGGATGTCGTCCATCAAAACTAACGTGAATAGCTTGAAGAGACGAGAGAGTAGTTTATTGTCAAACATTTCTTCAAACTGCCCTTCCACTCTGCCAGCAACATCTGCAAGCACAGTCAGAGCTATGGATTCCAGCTCTGAACAGTCTTCTGCAACAAGTAATGCGTCGGAAAACAATGGAACAATGCCCAAAGCAATTATGTCATCCATTGTGCTATCTGTTTCCTTGGCTGAAAAAAGGTTTGAAGAAATGTTGGTAAAAGGAGTAAAAAATGTTACCTGCCTTGATCTGCATGTGATACTGTTTTAATGCGTCTAATTTCCGTTTCTTGTTGTCTGAATCAAGGCTGGCGATGATATCTGGGTCAAAGATTGATGATTGTTGCGGCATTTCCTGGAATGAGCGACTACAGGTGGATCAAGGCATACTATTGCACTGAGATCTGAGAAGTTAGCCGGAATTTCAATCTTAACGCGAGTATTACTAGCGTAAGGATCCCACTAACCAGACAATAACTGGTTAAACCAGACATGCAGGTAACACACAATAGCACACACGAAAGCACACTCACACTCAGACCCATAACATACAAAAATAACAAGGTTCTCATCGTTTGGATAGCGCCAAAGCGTTATTGTGGGTTGTTGAGGAAAAAACCTCCTCATTGTACACCCTTGTTAGTAAATACTCTTGTTAGTATATCCCTGGCTAGGCTCCCCAGTGGCTATTTAGAAAAGCGAGTTGACTGTACTTCTTCGTCTTCGGAGCGCATCCAACCACCACTTATTTCTCGCAGTCTCCTTAGCTCATCCTCACGTCTTCGCTTCCTCAGGTAAGTGCTTTCTTCAAATCTTTTTTGTCGCAATGTTTCCATTGTTCTGACTGAAATTTTTTTGTTTGAGTATTAAAAAAAGTTGATCTAACCTGGATTCTTATATCGTAAATATTTTTCATGTTTCATTTATATCAGGTTAATGGTTTACCAAATACTTAATAATAATAATCATATTCTGAAAAAGTTGAAATATGGAAATATAAAAATTATCTTCAATTCATGAAGCCTTTGGCAGATGTTGGCATAACGTAAGTCACCACAGAGACATGGAATACCAAGACCAATTGCATAGGACTCAGCTCGCATCAGTTTCTTGAACCACGCTTGCCGGTTTTTTAGCTGTGTGCTTAGGCTACGATATGAGCTAAGCCTAAGTTTTGGTTTCATGCCCAAGCACAATACCTTGAAATTACCGTATTTTCTCCGCATATGATAAAATTTGCTCGCAACTGGAATTGACACTAGGTAAGATTGCTCACAGCCGATTCGCACCAGACGAATCAACCTAGAAGTTGTGCCTTGGTCCTTTTTCGGCGAATCTTCTACATGCTATTACAAATATGGGTTTGAGACAACCCGTAAACCACTAAGCTGGGTATACGCTGGTTTACGGCCAACCTACACTAACCTATCTAAACCTAAGGCTTATGCTCAAAAATGTGTGTAGCTACCATTGTTGTGGGATACTCACACACTTGGTGTAAAAAACTTTAAGCGGCCATTCGGCCGATTTGCGACCTAAGACATTAAGCAGTCTTCTAGGTGCAACACAAAGGAAAAGGAACTCTTTGGAATAGGCTACTCTCTAAGGGTAAGCTGAAGGGCACCCAAACCATCTGAAGGTAGGTAAAGCAAGTGAACGGTAGACTAACCACCCAAAAGCATGGCGCGGTTGACTTTTGCCTCATTCCCCAGCAAAACAAATACGAAAACATAGGTTGGTACAGAGTATAATTAGCTTTGCAGTAGTAGTCTTTGCCAATTTTATCTATTTGATAAGAGCCTTTAGCACAACCATTGAAAAATCAACAACAAATACAAGCTAACTAATTCATGATAATTCCTTTGGAACTTCTTCGATCAACACCTTTTTCTTACTGTTTGCAATATTGTTGCTCTGTTCTCCTCTTTTTTCTACTTCCTCAGCATCACAGCTGTCATTGTCGTTGGGCACTAGATGCACATCGAATTCAACTATGGACTGAGTCTTGGTCTGATTTTTCTCCTCTTTGACGCGTAGATTTTTGTTCACGTCCGCCTGGAATTTTTATCAAAGTAGTAAATTTATATATTGGGTTGGAGTCTAATTAAGGATTGTTTATCCGGCGCCTTATATATTTCACTGATGTGTTAATTTTTTTCATGTTTTTGAGCAATTTTACCTCCTTAAATCTAGTTCAAAGCTATGCGCGTCTACAATCACTTGTTCTAAACTTGTTACCTTATTTTGAACAATGTTGTCACCTTTCTCCAAGTCATTGTCTTCAGAGTGCGAAGAAGAACAAGAAAGATCGGAGGTAGATGACTCGTCTGAATCAGTATCTGAGTCCTGTTGGCTGATATACTCGATTTGCGCAATGCTTTCTGTGGTCTCTTTTTCTCTGTTAAGTAGAAGATTGGCTTCAGCCATCTTTGGAAGAAAGTCCTTCACTCTATCCAGTGCTGATTTTTTTGTAGTATCAGAAGGAGACTCTCGTCCTAGAGGGAGGACAAGTTCTTTCCTTGTCAACAAAAATTTCTTCTTTAATTCTGCAGTGGGAGATTCAGGCATATTTCGAGAAGACATGGAAGACATCTAATAACATAATTTTATAAATCTTTTTAGCTTTTTTTGAGCGTGACAAAATAAATTTGTAGGCAAACTACTCTCCTAATTATCAAGACTTAATAAAAACAAATAAATAATAAATATTTTATTCAAAAAAGCAACAATTGCACAAACACATGGGAATTAGCATCTAGTACCACGAAATTTGTATAAAAACAATGATAGAATCAGTGTTGTGCATTCAAAATATTTGCTCCGGCTCTGGCGGAGCCAGTGTTCAGTGCGGAGCGAAGAGCAGAGCAGTGTTATCTTATAATGACTTAGTAATAACTGGAGATTCTGAAAACAAGGCTAGGGAAAGACTTTTCGCTTTGCTTCTGCTCTTTACTCCTCATTCTCAAAACTCTGCTCCAGCTCTGGCTCTTTGCTTGGAGCGAAGCAAAGCACAGCATTGGATAGAATACCGTATTTATTCTAATTGTACGCCACCTCGATTCAATAAACGCTTTTATGACATTGTGTTTTTGCCTCTATTTTGGATGATCTGATCATGAGTATGTTGCATCCGGGAATTTACCTTAGATTCCAGGCTATATATTGATGTGTAACATACCCATGACCCAGCAACAAAATATAGGTCAAAAACACACTGGTATAAACACGTCTATTTTTATTTTAAGGAAAGGAGGTGGGAAATACGGTAGGATAGTTTAAAGAACAGCTTAATTCTTTCTCTACAACATTGTGCTTAGTTAGTTAAGCACCATAGGCTCGGCTGTCTGTTGCAAGGAAGCAGCCAAAAATGTTTGTGCTAGTTGGTTAGAATCAAAGTATTCCTGCAAAAGAATTTTTTTTTATAGCTCTTACTTAAAAAAAGAGTGGGTAGCTAGTCTTAGGCAGACTTGCCATGATCAAAAATGGTAATTAGCTAATTTACCAATGTTGAGTCATCCCATCGAAAGTGCAACAGAGCACTTGGCAACAATGCACACTGGAGAAGACTTTTTTCGGAGTCGGCAAGAAGCCCTCCACCAGGTATTGCCAAATGAAAGAAGCCTGACTCAAGCTCCAAACGCCGGCTGACGAACTCACGGACTGCAAGGATGGATTCATGCACGTTGAAAACACCCTAAACAGTTCACACAGGTGATGTAAATATAGGCTTAGGGGATGTAGGCTCACGGATTGTTTAGGGATATAGACTTAGGGATTGTTTGGGGTTATAGGCTGAGCGATTGCTTAGGGACATAGATCCTCGATATAGTGCCCCTCATAGGGGCACTACATCGAGGTTACACCATATCAAATGTTGGGGGTATAAATTTGTTCACATTAAATCATGTGAAATTTCATGGGAAATTATGGGAATAACCTTCAACTACCTGAAGAATGAAGTTGTTGGGAAAGCAGATACGTATCAAAGTATATTTATAAACACTGATAGGCTTCACTCCACGGGCTGCAGCCACGGCTAGCGCATCCTCCTCTCGCATCTTCCTTGTTCTTAGTGTGGTCATGCGGTCGGCTTCTTGCTTTCTCTCCTGCTGCAAAGCTCTAACCTCGGCACTGGAAAGCTCAAAAAAGTCGGTTGGAATGGATGGAGATGGAATAGGCTGGTTAAGATCGACAACAAACACCTCAAAAAGCAAAATTTAATGAGTCAAAATGGATAAAGTACCTTTGGATCTCTAAACAATTTTAGCGTCACCGAACTGCCATTTTCCAGCTCTTCCAAGGCACCATTGAGCAGAGGACAGTTGGGCTCTTCTAACACCATAAATGTCTCAGTTTCTTTGGTGTCCTCATTCACAATCTTCTTTTCCTCAAATCCCACAGCCTTGAGAAATTCAATAGCACCCGTTGTGGGAGCTATTTTTTCCTACAAGTTCTTTTACAATAAAAATTTAATATACTCTTGTTAACAAACAAGCTTACAGAAAAAACTTTGTTACAGGTACGGATTTTGCGGAACTTGATTTCGGCGGGATCACTGATCACATTGTTTAGATATTTCTGCAAAGTCTGGACACTCGGCTCCAGTCTGGACGTAGGATTTAATGAGTAGAGCATTAAAACAGCTGCATCCAATGGCTCATCATCCAGCTGAGCTCGAAGGTATGTTTCGATAGCCTCGTACATCTTAAATACAAGGGGACTCTACTGTATTGTATTGGCTCTGGATGCACAAAAATAGCATGCATTTTTTATGCGGTAGAGCCCACTTAGCCCCTCTCTATACAGCCCTTAATATCAATAAAATGAGGTTGAGTAGCTCTTTTTACAAAGTGACCCCTTACTTATCCCTTCCCTTATACAGCCCTTAATTCCTTAACAAATACTTCTTAGATAGTCAATGTGCCTAGGAAACCCAAGTACTTTTGGAGGAGGAGGGTTTTTTTTGGGGTGGGGGAGGGGGTTATAGAATAGTAGTACCAAAACTTTTTTTAAAAAGAGTCTCACGTTCGGTCAACAAAATGACCTCCTACTAAAGTTACCTGTGACTTTGGCAGCGCCAGTTCTTCCAGCAGATCACAAGTATACAAAATGCTTGAATCTTCTTCTGGCTCTTCACTTTTACCCCTGGAAGGTTGTTGTGAAGGCTGGCTCAGATGAAGATTTTTCTCAATTCCCTGATTCAATTTTCGCTGCTCTTCTTCCAGCTCCCTCTTAGCCTTAAGAAAATTATTTTTTCTAGTATCCTAATAAACTAAAATTGTGTTAGCGGAAAAAAAAACCTGCATATGAATAGTCTTTTGAGAATGAGTCATGCCGCCGTTCTTGCCTTGGTTCAAGCGCCTTTCTATGGCCTGAGCTGCCAACATTCGACGCTCCTCTGAGTCCTAAGCAAAAGAAAAGGTTATGAATGTGTTTACTTATGAAATAGAACACAAGCTTACCTTATTATTACGCACATTTGGCTGGTTTTGATGCGAAGAAGGCACACTGCTCAAACTGCTGCCTTGATTGTGTTTAGTCTCAGTATTCAGTGATTGGCCTTGGCCCAGGCCTTTGAACTTGCGTTCCACCTTTTTCCCTTGAATAAATTCTTTCAGTTTTTTCATCTGAAACAAGATCTTAAATAAGAAGAGAATGAAAATAAAGGAAGTAAAATGGCTATCAACCATGTAATAAAAATATCTTATCTTCTATTGAGATTGTGATAGCTTACAATTCATGTAGATAATACGGTTTTATTGTCTTAAAAGAACAACATCAGAACTTATTTTTGTCAGCATAGTTACTTAAGCGTATTTTGCTCATAAATATAACAAAGGAAGAGGAAAAACTGATAACTTGGAAAGTCTTCCATGCATGCTTGTAGTACCATGCATATCTCTATTTTCCACGCTTCCCCTTGTTCCTGTTCCCATAGTGATCCCTTGCGCCTGGCTTTTTATAGCCTTGTGCTTCTCGACGAGCTGCCACTAGTTCTGGATCATCACTATCCTCATCACTGCTTTCTTCCTCTTCTTCTACTTGAACTGGCTTCTTAGACTTGACTGCGGCTTTGACTGTAACTGGCGCTTCCTCTCCAGAGTCAGAATCTTCGTCTTCACTGTCATCGTCTTCGTCACTTTCACTGCTATCCAACAAGTAGTTGCGATCTTGGACGCCAACACCGTCCTCGCTCAGCGATTTTTCTCCAGAGTCAACTAAATAAATCCATCTTTAGATAATAGTTGGTCAGCCACAGGCAAATTTTTTCTAAAGTTACAGTTATCTAAAAGTGTTAGAACTTTTGGAGATTTCCTGCATACTTACCGAACTCCACTTCTCCTTCATTCTGCTCATCACCAATCTCGTTAAGCTTAGCGCTTTCAGGCAAATGTCCCTGATTTTTTAGAACGCGAGCTTCATCAGGTGTATACTTTAGAATGACGTCAGCCTAAAAACATTAAATTTCTTTAAAATTAATCCTATATCAATTTTAAAACTAGCCTTGTCGTCCTGGTATTCGCGCAGTCCGACCAAAATAATATCTCCTGCATTAATCCACACCTTTTTGCGCAACTTTCCTCGAATGTGGCAAAGACGAGATTTGCCATCAAAGCAAAACGCCGTCAATCGACCATTCCCCAGCATCTTCATCACTTGAGCATATGCTAAAAAGTAAGCAAAAAATAAACTTAGTTTATAACACACATGAAAACCTTGATTGTCACCATCCTTTTCTATCAATTCACGTTTCATCACGTCATTCTCGTTCTTTCCACGCCGACGATTCTTTCCTCCCTTTCCTTTGTTCTTCGGCATTTTGGGTAGCTAAAATTTTGCAAAAAGTGTTGAGCATTTTAGACACTAAAGTACCAATAAAAATTACACCGAAACATAACTGTTCAAAAAATTAGAAAACAGGGAACCAGCAAGAAAGCTCATCTGACGAAACACGGGTACCAAAATATTTAAAAACTATTCTTGTTGAGACAAATTTTCATTTATTTGCAGAAAAGAATGATGTAGATGAGAATATTTATTCGTGTATTTTTTAGATAAAAAAAATAAAAAAAAACTAAAAATAGTATAAAACTAATGTAACATAGTATATTTATAAAGAATGTTCTCATTTTGGGAATACAAATCTTAGAAATTGAAATCAAAATTTTATTTTTTTTACAAGAAGGATCTTTAGTAAAAGAAGCATTATAGTGTGGGCTGCCTTTAACTCTTTCGGTGTCCTTGAAATGGCTTTCATATCGTTAGAAATGCCTAGTTATCCAGGGTTGGCTGTACCGCACATACTCTTGCAATGGCCAGCTTCTAAGCAATTGAGCCTTGTTTTTTTGTGGAAAATTTTGAAAACATACGTTGCTGCTGTCCCGTTGTGAAAAAGTAGTCGCACCTTCATGTTTTTACGCCTGCTAGTGAGACGATCACATTTTTATGCTTTTTCATTGATTTTTACCCGGCAATGTGAGAAATCAATAATTCTCTTGTAAATTAAAGGCAAATATTATTAAATTAAATTAAATTAAATTAAATAAATTAAATAAAAAAAAAATAAATTAAATTAAATTAAAAAAAATA
>BBSZ01006170.1:0-37670 GCA_000981365.1 Subanguina moxae | reverse complement strand
AGAACTAGACGCTGAGCAGGACAACGAAAACGGCTATATGAGCGATGAATCTCTTCAGTTTGATGAACTCGATGAAATGAATAGGCCTAACTCAGAATTTCACATGTATATTGTTTGAAAATGTTATTTTGTGTGGATAGAATTTGTTTGGCTGACGTGGTTCTCTTGAAAATTTTGCAGACTAAAAAATAACTCCCCTTGCTCCATTAACTCCCCCCGCTCTAATAGCTCCCCCCTCTAGGGGTTATCCAAAAAATAACTCCCCCGGGGGAGCTATTAGAGGAAATACGGTATTTATAAACAACATTTTTAAGATAACCTTTCAAAATGAGTCTCACTTAAATAGTTTTTCTGAGGGCCGCTGCATTTGAAGACTACTTTAAAGTGATTCTCATCAATAAATGTGTAAAAGGCATCATAAAAATGAGAGCCTTTTTTGTACGTTCCGGCTGCGACTATGCACTTTTCAACAGGCTGAGGAAAAAAATGTAGAATAAACATCTCAGACTCAATGTATGCATCATTATCGCCTGTAGGGATGCGATCAAACTGCACTAATTGTCGGTCAAAAGAGTCCAGCACAAACTTGTACTCTTTTTTCCTAGTCTTCGAGACTTCATTTTTGGCCTTTTTCTAAATAACTTAAATTATACCATTGCATTTAAATAAAAGAAAGTAATAAGTGGTACTTTGGTGCTATCTTTAAAGTCGGAAGCCAAAATTTTCCAAAAAAAATCTCGAACCTTTTCATCATAGACATTTTCATCTAGTTTGGGTATCATTTCAGCAGATTCTTTGTAAATTAACGCCTTTCCCAGCGCTTTTTCTTCTACATCTTTCAAATTAATAGAAACGCTGCCTGTCGCCATAACATTGTGATATCTTCCATTGTTTAGAAATACCAGTGGTTCGAAAGTTATAGAGCGATTCAAGGACCAGTCGCCTATTAAATAATCAAAAATTTCTTTTGGCGATTTAGATAGAAAATCTTCTTTTTTACTTGACAAGTGAAAAGACATGTTTTTGATAATACTTAAAGACTAAAAAAAGTAACTTTTCCTTATTGTTTATTTATTGCACATTTATGACTTAGGACACATGATTCAAAATAACACCATCCCTTTCTAAAAAACGATAAAAAAGAAACGAGTTTCCCATATGCATGTTATGGCTTGTTTACAACATTATCAATTCTGATAAGACTAAAATTGACCCTAGAGTACATTTGACAGGGGGATGCATCCAAGTATAAGGAGTTCGGTACTTATGCACTTGGGCGGGGGCGCATTATATTGACTTAGAAATAGTTTTTAAACGTCCCAAGGAACCAAGGTACCTTTTATGAGGGTATTCTACCCCGTTTTGCTCAATGGAGCTAGGCAAAAAAGAGTCTCTAATAAAGACTCTCTATATGCGTTTTTGATCAAGAATCTTTCTCGGAATCATGTCTAAGGTAAATGAGTGCGCGCATCTCTAACTCTCAAGCCCCCTACGAAAACAAGAATAAAAACTAAGTTCGCAGCTGGCTATGATTATATCTCAGCAAGCAAGCCTCTTCTTGAAATTCTGTTTTCAGATTCGGATTCCTGAGGTATTTTTGCTCACCATGTTACCTCAGAATAAAGAATTCCTTTTTCAAAAAATGAGTACTGTAAACGAGTATATGAAAATTTTTGTGGCGTAACAAAGTGACCGCCTAACATATGTACCTCGTAACAAATTTTCACGTAAATTATGGTGTACAACCGCTAAAAAACAATAAAATATAAAATTTCCTTTTGGCGGGTATTTAAAATTTTTGCCAAAAAAAAAAATTGGAAATGACTGAACTTGTTGAACAACCCAACACTAAAACATTCACCGATAGATATTCTAACAATTATATTATAGATAGATATTATAAAATAAGTAAAAGGCCTTACTCTACCTCCAAAAAGTCTGCTGCACCCTTCTCAATTAAATCGCCTTTTTTATTTATTCCCTCTAGTTTTTCCGTAACACAAAGGACAAATTTCTATTCATAATTATATTCTGTCTTTTTTTCTTTTGTGAACTCTTTTGTAGAACAACACAAACCGAAATGGGAAAAAGAAGAAATACAATTACACTGAATAATTTTAAGAGATTTTGTAGAATCTGCTGTTATAATTCGTTGAATTCAATGAATTTCTACTTTTTCGTGTCTAAATTTTTTGAGGTAGGAATTTTTAAAGCAACTATGCTTGTCAATTTCTTTTTTTTTGCTCTTTAGTGGCAAACAAGACTAGTTACTAAATGGCCATTGTTGTTCATATTTATGCCCCTGTTTTTGACAGTCACCATTGTGGTGGCTGCCTTTTATGATTTGAAGTTAAATCAAACAAAGCAGTCGTTGGAAATGTTTTTGCCAGATAAGATGGAGTCTCTATTGCATTTGCATGAGGTCAGTGGCTCTTTTTGCAAGCATTCTAGCAATCTTTTGCTTTTACACCCTAAAAATACATTTTGACATATTTGTGCTCACAGCATGTTTATTAAGAGCAAATCTAACATTTAGATACTCAATTTTTTCAAACGCTTTCATTGATGTTATTTGTATACAGTCGAACTTCGATAGCCCGTCACCCATTGCGGCTGACCAAAAATTGACTTGTTTATCGAGGTGACGGGTTATCGAGGGCAATATTTGTGAGATTTATTTGCCGAAAAAAAAACTGCTGTGAAAAATATGTTTCCAGGACATTTCGTTAATGATCTCAACATTTTTTCCATCATAATTTACTAAATGAAATCAAATTAAGCTCATGAAACTGTTTCCTCCAAGAGATGCACTTCGAGACAGGTGCTTTTATGCTGTTTCTTGTGTCTTCCAGAGCAAAAGATTATTTTAGTTACTCCTTATTCGGCTCCAAATTCGCTTATGTAATATATGAGGATGTTTCGGAAGAAGAAAACATTTTTAGTGCTAAAAAGATAGAGCAAATAGCTATGCTCCACAATATCATTGTTAACAACATTACTGCTGTAACTATTTTCTTTAGTTGTTTAGTCTTTGGGCACTGATTTTTGTTTTGATTAGAATGCTGAGGCCAAATTCTCAGAGCTTTGCTTCAAAGAAAATAAAAACCTGGCATGCACTCAACATCCTGTGCTATACGCGCTAGAAGAACCAGCACAAGTTTTCTTCACGATACGTCTATTAGCTAGGTAGGGTTAATAAAGCGTACCACACTTACAAAGCTTTGTTGTAGATATCCCATGCTTCAAATAAGGGACAATAATTCTGTAGTATATTCTGTGGACAATTCAGTGGTATTTTGTTATAAATGCTTACAAATAAAAGGTATGTGGTTGCACAGGTATTCGGAAAAGTGACTGTCTCCAATATTAGAGCAGATAGACACGGCAATAGTCCAATTCTAAAAGCAAAAGCTATGAGACTTATTTATGTGCTAGGCAACTATGATCAAGCAAATCAATGGTAGGACTTTGCGTCAACTTAATCTGCTTTAAGCATCAGTTGAAATCTCATTTTGCTGTAGCGTTTTGTACTATGGCCAAAATGAGGTCTCAGATCTCGAGTTTTCGATAGAAATCAGTTCTAAACAAATTTTACGCATACCTTAAAACTATTGGGTTGGTGCATAATTAACGTCGGTTTTTTTACCAAGAAATGTGTTTGTGGCTTTGTGTTTTTGACCTATGTTCTGCTGGTGTTTTCTGGGCATGTTATATACCAAAATGTAGCCTATTCTAAGCTACATTTTGATATATAACATGTCCAGAAGATACCAGCATTAAATAGGTCAAAAACACAAAGCCACAAACACATTTCTTGGTAAAAAAAACCGACGTTAATTATGCACCAACTCAATAAATGCATAAAAATTTTCGACTCTACTAAATTATATACATACCCCACCCCTAGTAAAACCCCCGCCCCAAACTTTCAAGCCCCCTTACGGGGCGAAGGGAGCTCGCGGGCTTGGAGTTAAAAAAAGATAAAGAGTATTACTCGGGTTCATCTCGTAGGTAAGTTTGTGCGCGCATCTCTTACTCTCAAGCACCTTTACGGGGGCGAAATTTAGCTCAAATTACTATTTGTTTTGTTTAGTTTTTTTATAGGATAGAAAATTTTATTGCAACAATTTCGAAGCTAAAGTACCACTTTAACGGAGCTGTTCTTCACTACACTTCTTCTAATTCATTGGCGGATGAAATGGAAAGAAATGGTGAACTTTTAATACCTTGGATGCCTTGGATGGTGACTATTCTAATCTTTTTCTGTGGAGTCATTTGCTCCTCTTTTGGTGATCCAATCAAGTCACAGCCATTTATAGGTAGTCAATTCAGCCTATTAAAGTCTGCTTATAATGAGTGGGTCTTGGTCGGGGTCTGGGTTTTTTGTGCAATATGAGGTCTCAGATCTTTTTTAAATCGAAATTGGCTCAGAAAAACTTTTACGTGTATCCTAAAATTAAAACTTGAGGCATGCGTAAGAACTTTTCATAATTGATTTCTATCAAAAAAAGCGAGAACTATAAGACCTCATTTGAACACAAACTCGGACACATACCCCACTCATTGTAGCAAGGTCTTTATCAAGTGAAAAAAAATTTCTATTTAGGGCTTGCCTCAATGTTCAATGCATTTATGGCTGTGTGTGCAGCCACTAGTCTACTCATCTATCTGGAATACCCCTACTTGCATATGATTCTCATAATGCCATTTCTGATTTTATGTAGCTTTTTGTCTTAATTTCTTAGTTGTGTAAAAACATTTTGTTTTAGCTATTGGTATGTCATTTAGGAATTATTGACATTCAAGTTGACTATTTTTATGTGTGGACAACATGTTTTTGATGCTGAAAAGTTGGAGACTTCATCGAGATAGATACCAAGTCAAAAGTTCGGCTGAGAGCGATGGTTGGTCACAACTTATAGTTAGTTCAATTATGCAATGATCAACTGCTTTAGAGCTGCTTGTAAATGCAATTACAGAGGTGGGCAACTAATTTTTATTAGGTTATATCATAAGTTTGTCTTTTACTTTACTCTCCTTAAACCCTTTTGGTGCATTTTTTAACTTATTCAAAGCATTGTAATGAAGAAAGAGGATATGATTTGGATAACTAAATTTATTCAAAAAATCATAACAGTCCGTAAATTTTTTGAGTATCTTCAGCAACCAGCGGTGTGGTCGCACTCGAATCATTGTTTTTTTTTTCTCCAGCTGTTCCGTGTAGACCTGTGTGGTAATCCGTGCATTCATTGGCATTAATTTAAAACGGACGATTCCTAGAAGCGCTAAGAGTCGAATTTATAAAAATTAGTATCGCCTAAACTCCGTATCGTAACACATACAAGAGTATTATTTGGATGAAGACATGGCTGTTGTTATTGTGCCTGATAAAAAAAAGTGTCAAAAAGCAATAAGAGAACCAAACCTACATGGAATTGTGAGACAACCTAATAGCTTATTTGTTCATTCTTTTCCATAGGTCTCAGCCTCAATTTTCGTCACTTCTTTGACCGACTGTCTTTCTTTCGCCATCGGTTCTTGGTCAGACTTCATAGCCGTTAGTGGGTGTATTTCGTTTTTAAATTTACTTACACACTAATTTTACTATATCTTTTTCTAGGAATATTCTGCACTTATTGTGCCTTAGCTATAACAATAGTAAGACTTTTCATAAAAAATATATGGCGTATGCACAGGGTAGCCCACCCGTGACTAGCGAGTCGCAGTCACGAAACATGACTCTGGTCCCTCAAGGTGCCAGGCTATCCAGAGTTGACTGAATCACATGTTTAAATTTTCTGATTTTCCGTGATCTTTTTTCTAATTGTAATGTTCTCATTCGATTATACGTCCCTTGCATACAATGGAAAATGATGCCATCATCAGAAAAAAACAAAAAGTAATTTTTATCTAGATGTTCTTTTTCCAATCCACATTCTTCGTCTCCGTGATGACTTTGTAAGGAAAATCTTTTTACTATCTTTCTACGACTTCTACTGCTCAATTCTAAGGTATTGTCGACGAGAAGTGGCCAACAGACACTGGCTATGTTGCATCAAACTCAGACCTGCCAGAAAATCTGATAGCTTGTTGAGAAGAATATGCTGTACAAATAAAAAAAGAGAGCCAGTTCATCTTGCAAATGAACCGCCAGTAGATAGTGTGCCAGACAGCAGAATTTACAAAATCATTGCCGTTTGCATAGAGCACAACGCCACTAAAGTTTGCACCAATCAAATTTCTGTAGGTAGCTAATAGAGTTTTTACAGCTGGTCACTCTAGTCATTTACCTTGTTTATTTGGGTCTGTCCATAAACTACATAATCCAGTTACCTTTGGGTTGGTTTTTTGTGTATGTATATCATTTAAAAGAAACTTTCCAGGACTTGATCTCAAATTTTTAACGCCAGGTCTGCCCTTTTTGTTTAATGCGAAAAATACTATGACTATTTAGATGGATCATTTGTAGCTGATGAGCTGAGGGCACAGGTAAAAATATTAAAAGTATTTTTTAGTTCGCTTATTTGCTGGACCCAATTAAGTTTAGTGAAGATTAATGGCTGTACAACATTTGGTAAGGCGCATCTTGGTAAATGCGACATTTGGTAAGAACATGTCAGCCCTACCCTCTTGATTCAAAATCGTGTTCTTGGCATTCTGTTTTCTCCCCATTTTTCCCAGATGACTCTCAGGCAATTTACCAACCAAATTTTAGCTTGTTTTCTCAGCTACAATTTGAGTGGTAAATCGCCTGAGAGTCATTTGCAAAAAACAGAATGCCAAGAACACGATTTTGAATCAAGGGGGTAGAGCCTGTCATGTTCTTACCAAATGTCGCATTTACCAAAATGCGCCTTACCAAATGTTGTACAGCCAGATTAATGATTAATTGATTAGTTTTATAAAACAGTCAATTTGAAACCGTCTTTGAAGAGCCGAAAAGCAACTTTCTAATGTCCAAGTGAAGAGCGACAGAAAAGTATTCTTTAACTTTTGCAAATTTTGTTCGCATATTACTTTCAGGTTCCAAAATAGAGTGTTTCTTAGAAATAAAGATCTTGTGTCTGCTCCGAAAAAGACTTGCATTGGTCTCCTAAGCTGATATTTTCTATAAATATAAATTCTGTCTTCAGATTTGGGTTCCTGATACAGTTTTGCTTGCTAGGCACTTTAGAATAAAAAATGGTATAAAATGGATGATCACAAACTGCTTATTTTACAATTTTTTCGAGGTTGGACACTTATTTTGAAAGTTAAGGAGCGGCTGTTTTCTGACTATGGCGCATTCTGTTTTTGCATCCTTTACACAAACAAAGAGCTTCTTTACCAACGAGAACAAAGAAATAAGGTTTAAAAATTTCACTAAACTCTCTAAAAATAATAATGCCTTTAGATTATTTCGCTTTATCACCAATTTACAAGGTCAAATTTTCTTTTTGTAGGTAAATACACCAAACTTTTAGTGGACCTTTGGTATCCAAAGGAGATTTTTGGCTAGAAGTTTTTGAAGACAATTTCAAAGAAGAACTAATGCATGTTACTTCTAAAAAAGATTTCATAGAGATGTTGGAATCTTTTCTTGAAAAGCTTGAGTTTTCCAAATACCAAAGGTACGTACTAAAAATTTTGCAAAAGAAATATTAATAAAAGCTGGTTTTAGTGACATTCGGTTTAACTCAACAGGAAATATTGAAGCAATCAAAATGATAATGAGGGTCCGAAAATTAGGACCTGAAAACGGTAATTTAAATTCAAAAACACTTTTGCTCCTACCTGCTCTTGAAGGGAAGGCTCATTAATTCAAAATGTTTCGGCCAAAAGAGTACACGTGTGGAATTCTTTCTGAGGAAATTTTTAGGGTCGTCGTTTTTTAGGAAAAATTAGCAAGCGGAAATTTTCAACAATTTTTCAAAGAACTGAAGAACAAACGAAAGCATCAACCTTTAAAGCCAGTTTTCTTCGCAATATGGAAACGGCAAATTTTGTTGGCCAACCCTGTACTATATTATAGTCAAAATAGTTTATATTTAAGCTGTTTAAAAACTTTGACGAGAAAATACATATTTTGATGAGAACATACACCGTATTTCTTCTAATTATTTCCCCCCTGTAATTCAAATTCGTGTTTTTGACATTGTACATTTGACTCACTTTTTCCAGTTCACTCTCAGGCAACTTACCACCCAAATTGTAGCTTATTGTCTCAGCTACAATTTGGGTGAGAATTTGCCTGAGAGTTCTTTGGAAAATTTGGGTCAAATGTACAATGCCAAAAACACGATTTTGAATTGGGGGGGGGGGGTGGTTATAATTAGAAAGAATACGGTAATTTGACGGGAGATTTCGATTGGTTGTTGTGAATTCTGATATTTCCCTTCTAGACCGAATACGGGCATATGTATTCTAAGAATACTATACTTCTTTAAATAACATTTAAACAATCTAACATGTAGATGAGCCTAGAGCTGAATTTTTGCGCAGTCGCATGGCTTCTTCTGGATTTGAAGGTTTTGTTTATGACACTAGGTTTGTCTTGCAGACATCTTAACACTTGTTTAATAAAAAAAACTTTCTGCTTTCTACTCGTCGATCAGCAGAGTGTTACACGCCAAAATGTGGTGGGCTTTACAAAAATAATTTATAAGCTTCAGTCAGACTCCCACGAAACAAAACTCATGGACCACATGTTCAAAACTCATAATATATATTTCTGGTTCTGAACAATTTAAAATTTGTTTCGTACCTTTTTTCATGTGAGTCTGAGTGAGTCAGTGGTGTATTTATGTTTTAGCATACTTTTTCCTAGGTTTGCAATGTGCTAATTGCAATCTTTGTAATGCTGTTTATATCTGCTGCTTTTGCACCTCGACCAATGAGGTAGGCCAAAAAACACTGAAAACAGATTCGACATAGAAACATTGAAATAGGTTAAAATCCAGCCGATCAGCCGAAATGGTTCAAAACCGATTTTTTTAAGTCTTTATAACCGTGAGCAGTGCTTAAAACATAGTTTGCACTCAATAATTTCCATAAATTGAAAATTTTGGCCATAGGATGACTTACTGACTCTCCCACCGAGAACTTTCTCACTTGTGACACCTTTACAAAGTACTTACTCAGCCTTACAAAGTTCACTCAGGACAGCCAGTCGGATGTTCATAAATTGCTCTTTGGAGCAACTCTGGAACAAGCACCCAATCAACTCTAAAACAAAACCCAAATTCTGTTTTCAGATTCGGATTCCTGAGCTCTTTTTGCCTATTGAAAAAAAAAACTGTTCTAAATCAAAGAGTCGACTGTACCGGCTATACCTGTAAAGATAAAAGATTTTTGTTTTTAAAAAGAACGAATAATTTATTTTAAAAATTGTTTTAAGCACATTTCACCGCTCATATTACTACAGTCGAGTCTCGATTTAGTGTGTATTTTTTCCGGTCCCCAGCACCTACACTAAATCGAGACTCGACTGTAGTAACATCTACTGATTTTGAACTATTTCTGTCATTCCACAAACTTTTTGTGTATTATAGTATCGTGGCCATAACTTTGTCCATCTTATCCATTAATATTGGTGTTGTTGGAGCTTTGTCTGCAGTAAAAACACGTCTGGATATTATATCAATGATGTGGGCAATCTATTTGGCATAACAATTTTTAAACTATGTTTTTTTAGAACCATCATTATGAGCATCGGCTTCTCAGTATTACTTTTTATATGCATATGTTTTACTTTTTGTCTGTCTTTTTATTGTTTCAGGTAGACTACACAGCTCACATCACAATACACTTTTTAACACAACGAGAAAAAAGAATTGAAGTAAGCCACAAAGTATGATTAAATAAATTAGTTCATATTTTTAGGGAACTCTTCGAGCAGTCGCTTATCCTATTATGCAGGTTAAAAATTATAAAAATGCTGTTAAAAGTATATTTTTGTCATTGCTAGTAGACCAGCCTGGGAGCCCATGTTATTTTTTGTATAATTCTGTAGTGCTCCAATGAAAACACTTTACTGACTCTCACAACATATAAGAACTATTTTTCTTGCCCTACTTTTTTCCCTCTGCAAGTCTCTTCTTTTTCTTTTTTTTTATGAAATAGCCTAATATGTTGCAACCATTCATAGAATTTGTCATTCTCTTAAGACAGTTTAATATATAGTTGACGCAAAGTTAAGCCACGCAACTCTTTCATTCCAATGTCTTTGATGCAGAAATCTGTAGCAAAAATTATACTAACAAGCATGTAAATAAGTAAACAAATTCTAGCATGGGGGCCCAGGCTGCATAAATAATCCAAAAAATAAGCCTAACATCAAAGATTTCATGTAAAAAATAACGGTTGCATTTCTTTTTGTTTAGGCAGCAGTTTCAACATTCATTGGTAGGCTAATAAGTTTTGAAAAAAAGGTTTCTATTTTTGCGGTACTTCAAAAAAAATTTTGATCGTCACAAATAGGAGGTTCTTGGTGGACGAAAGGTAAGTATCCCGCGAGTATTCGGCAATCTTTTTGGGCAATCTCCATAGTCTTCCATAAATATGGTCCTTTAAGCACGCAATGTGTTGCAAATATTAGTGTAATTATTTGCTGTCTCTGTATTTATGTGCTTTAAATGTTTTTTAATCTGCAAAATTGCACTATTGAATCCAAATTTAGAGAATACGAGAAAAAAAAATTGCGATGATGGACTTAATCACGAAAGGTCTTTATGATGACGTAAGAACTCATGCTGGATACGCCGCTTAGATGAAAGTGCTTCCTTCTTGGGAAAATTCTGCAAAGAGATGCATAATTGCGGGATTCAGCTCGCAAAATGTCAAAATGTCGCAATTTTGTGCAGCGAAAATAAATGAGTAAGAACTCCGTCTCAAGAACACCGTCCGCAGTCGGATCGTCATCTCTATTTTTCGACTCACCTTGTATTCGCTTGAAATGAAGCTGAACAACATGTGGAGGCCGAAGTCTTTTTTTTAATTTCGAAGCACTAAGAAGTTTCAGAAGAAGTTTTGTAGTGTACCCTGGTTATTAGATACACTCTTGAGAGCGATCCTAAATAAGTGTGTATCTTACATCCAGTCTCACTTTTGCTTAATTTAGTTGAGAAATCATTCTCAAGAGTATCTTATATCGAGGTTGGGTTGTATATTATTTTTTGTAGGAGTAGCCATTTTGGGAGTTGTCCCTTCCTATATGATCCGAACATTTGTGTTGACAGTTGTGTTTGTGGTGTGTATTGGCCTCATCCATGCGCTTTTCTTTCTGCCTGTGCTGCTCGATTTTGCTGTAATTTGAATTATTTAATACCATTATATTGATATTTTTGAAAAGAATTTTAGGTGCCGAAGACTGAATATCTTATTCCATACAATTCTCAAACAAAAATACGAATAAAGAGTGCAATTTGACAAGTCTAATTTTACTTTTATCTGTAAATTAAAATAAATTGTTTGTGTAAACAGTCATAGCTAGGGTTGTCGACTCGACGCGTCGATTTCGACTTTTCACGTCGAAAAGTCGATATTTTTCGACTTTCGACATTCGACTCGACCCGACGCGTCGAAAATTTCGACTTTCGACGTTCGACTCGACTCGACCCGACCCGACGCGTCGAAAATTTCGACTTTCGACGTTCGACTCGACTCGACGAGTCGAAAATTTCGACGCGTCGACAACCCTAGTCATAACCAAGCGTTTATACATTTTTTTCATTGTGACCAGAGTCTGGCTGTCGCGTTTAGCCTTCCATTGTGACCTCTAAAACGCGTCCATTGTGACAAAGGCTTAAGTGTTTATAAATGTTAAATCATGTTTACTATAACAGACAGATAGTCTCTGTTTGAAGAGTAGTTTCTAATAAACGTGTATTGTGCAAAAAAAGAATGTGGGATGTTCTAATATGGAGTTGTGATGTGCACAATTCTTGTTTAAATCGACACAGCAGTGGTTCCAGACGATTGCATTAAAAATAGTTTAGGCTTGTCTTTTATTTGGACAGCATAAAACGTACTTAGCATTACTGAATTATGTTTGTCCATATTCCAAATGTTTCGCATTTCAAAGATACGATTTGTCAGTTGTTTAGATAAAAATTTTGGCTTTAGTATAGAATTGGCTGCTTTTTTTGCCTTGGTTTCCCTGTTGATTTTTTTTCAAAATTTTACAAAAACAACAAAACCAAAAACTTTTCATTCAATTATGCAATCATCGGCTCCAGTATACAATTGGCTGCATTTATCGCTCTTCATTTCATTTCTCATAGCTTTGGCGTTGACGAGGAATTTCAGTGCGTCTTGATCAGAAAATGCAAATGATGTTCGGAATCGGGTGCTTGACCAATCGATGTTTTCTAGAACTTCAACGATCTTCTTCACTGTCGTTTTACTGCAAATACAAAGATAAAAAAGATAAGGTAAAAAGGATAAAAACAACTATGATCTACAACATGAAGGATCAAAAAATCAACAGGGGGGACCAAGGCAAAAAAAAAGCAGCCAATTTATTTATATGGGTTAGTGCTAAATAGATATATATTGCGTCAAGAAGGCTCATCAGAGAAACTTAAGCATAAAAATACTAGCTTTGAACCATTTTCAAAA
Organism: Subanguina moxae; assembly: GCA_000981365.1. Lineage (NCBI taxonomy): Eukaryota > Metazoa > Nematoda > Chromadorea > Rhabditida > Anguinidae > Subanguina > Subanguina moxae. Next base: position 25,073 of record BBSZ01006170.1, on the reverse strand, counting down.
TGGCTGCTTCTACACAAAGTTGACGCATTTTTTTGTTTTTTTCAAACTCACTTTTACAATCTAGTTGGAATAAAAAGGTATCATTATATAGACTATATTAATGAACCGAATATTGTATGAATGTCCGTAAATTTTTTAAAATCACGCCGTTTTTTCTCCTCAATAAAAATAGTCCAGTCCTATGATCTTGCTAATCTTCCGTCGTTAGAAAGGTTTCCTCCAGGTAGGAATTAGAAAATATGTAATTTTGAATCAAGCAATCTCCTTATTTTTAGACAAGATCCGCAACTTTAGCATAGTGGCTCATGTTGATCATGGAAAAAGCACACTGGCCGACAGACTTCTGCAGCTAACAAATGTTATTCCAAAAGAAGAGAAAAAACAGTTTTTAGACAAGTTGCAGGTATGAACAAATGGCGCAATGAAAAATTATAGCCCATTCTCTAATTAGATCCATTAGGAATATTAGATTTATTAGAAAAGCTAGCCTATTTTTTAAGGGATCAAAATCAATTATCGCGCACTCTCTAATTATAATACGCACCCGAGTAGGAGGTTTAAAAATTAAAGCACATGGATGGTACTACTGTATTGTAACCCCCCCCCCCAAGTAATTGGGTCTTCTAGGCACTTGAACCTTAGGTAATAAAGTTTCTAGGTATTATGTTATTTAGGTAGAGAGAGAAAGAGGCATTACTGTCAAAGCACAAACATGTACAATGATTTACAAGGTAAAACAAATTTTTCAATTAAAAAAATATATAATTTATGCTGCAAAAGGACCACATGATCAATTTAATCGATACCCCTGGACATGTAGACTTTAGCTTTGAAGTGGCGAGGTCCTTAACTGCTTGTAACGGGATACTCTTACTAGTGGCTGCTAACCAAGTCGGGTTTTGTGTTTCTATTTTGAATTATAGTTTTTTTTTTGTTAGGGAGTGCAGGCACAAACCATCGCTAACTTTTGGATGGCTTTTGAGCAAAACCAGGTTATTATCCCTGTGATTAATAAAATCGACATGTCGTCAGCAGATGTAAAAAGAGTACAGCAGCAGCTCAAAAATTTGTTTGATTTTGACGAAAAAGAAATCTTGAAGATATCGGCAAAGACCGGTCTAAATGTGCCTTCTATATTGGATGCTGTTATACATAGGTAAAGCTTATTGTATAAGATCGGAACTTAAAAGAAAACATACTTAATTTTGAGTTACAGTCAACTTTCTGACTTAGGAGAGCTAAGGGACCGTTATTATTGGAAATATATATATTTTTTATCGGTTTTTTTATTAGCTATGAACATACACTCATAATTCGAAATTACGGCCCTCTCGATATAACAGCTCCTTAAGCCTGGTCCCGAGGGGGGCCGTTATATCGAGACTTGACTGTATGTGCTAATAGCTCTCCTCTATTTTGAGTGTAACCAAAAAGTGTAATAAAGAATATGACTTTTAAACACGAGTTTTTAGTCAAAAAGCTAAAACAATATTTATGGAAACTGATCATATGATTGAAGAAAGGCGTGATATGAAGCAGCTAAATTTAGGATACCCCCTCCAAAAGTGTCCCAATCCAATTTCTGCCAAGCTGTTCTCTTCGATTCTTGGTATCTACCTCACAAAGGTGCAATTTCCTTGATTTTGGTGCGGCAAGGATTCATTACCAAAGGCACCAAAGTTAGATCTGTATTAAATGAAAAAGATTATGAGGTAATCGAAGTGGGAATCATGCATCCTGAGATGATACAGTGTGAAGTAATTATTTATTGTCACTTTTTTGCCATCAAGTAAAAACCAACTTAAGGCACTTCACCCCGGTCAAGTGGGATACATGATATGCACAATGAAGTCGGCTAAAGAAGCCATAATTGGAGACATCATCTTCAACCCTCAGGACAAGGAGATCATCAAGCCTTTCAAAAGCTTAAAACGAATTAAACCAACAGTCTATGCTGGTCTCTATCCAGTAGATGTGTCCGACTACGAAGATTTAAAACAATCTCTGGAAAGGCTCTGCCTAAACGATCGCTCAGTAACTTTGGAAAACTCTAAAAGTCCAGTGTTGGGACAAGGTTGGAGAGTTGGTTTTTTGGGTGTGCTTCATATGGAGGTTGGTAGAAAAGTTCTTTTACAATACATTCCTATAAAAAATTTGACTCTACTGTATTATACCTTCCCCCCAAATTTAACTGCCACAAAATACGTCTACCATAACCTATGTTAATCCCCTAAAAACTCTAAAGTACCGAAAATTCTGTTTTTGACTAACTTTTTCTGGGCGTGTCTCAGGCAAGTTACCAACCATATTGTAGGTAAGACAATAACCTACAATTAGGTGGTGAGTTGCCTGAGACACATCCACAAAAAGTTGGTCAAAAGAACAATTTTGAAGACACGATTATGAGTCAAGAGCGCATTCATTAAGGAAAATACGCTAGCCTAAAACAGGTATCACTTCCACTTTTAGGTTTTTGGCCAACGTCTTGACCAAGACTACGATGCCAATGTAATTCTGACAGCTCCTGGCGTGGAATACAAAGCTGACATTGTCAATAACGATAGTATACGGAATAAGCGGCACAACGGCCAAGCTCAGATCTCCATCTGTAATGCCAACCAATACCCTGAATTCCCGCAGGATGTTGACAGATTTTTAGAGCCAATGGTGCTAGTCACCATGGTACTGCCCAATGAACACTTAGCTAGTGTAGACAAGCTGTGCTTTGAGGCCCGAGGTGAGTCCAAGGAAGCCGTCTCTATAGATGAGCACAAATTGCTGGTTAAATGGAGAATGCCCCTTGCCGATATTGCCTCCCACTTCTTTGAGTCCCTCAAAATGCTTACTAGGTCTGTTTTTTGAATGACCGATCAGTTTTTGAAGAAGGGCTGTATAGGGTGGGAAAGGGACAATTAAGGGGCCACTTTGTAAAGAGAGCCTACTCAGGAAAAGAGAAGATCTTGAAGGTAGTTTCCCTTACAGGGACTTAAAGAAGCTTTGACATGCATGCTATTTTCATGCATCCACAGCTTGTGTGTGTACCTCAATTCCAAGCCTCCGAACTATCGTCGCCCCTGTAAGGGAGCGAAGAGTATATAAACATACCTGAGACATAAATCACACAAAAATAGCTCTGGATGCATGAAAATAATATATACTAGAGCTTCTTTATGCGGTAGGTCCCTGTAAGGGAAACTACCTTCAAGATCTTCTTTTTTCCTACAGAGCGGCCCCTTACTTGTCCCTTGCCCTCCCTTATACAGCCCTTCTTCCAAACAAAATATGGTTGAGTAGCCCTTTTACAAAGTAGCTCTATTCTTTTCCCTTCCCAATACAACCCTCAACTTCTTTAAAAATAGTCTTTTTGTTCATTTGTGTTCAAAAAACGTACTTAAGAATGGTTTGTTAGACACTTTTGGAAAAATCGATTCGAGGCAGGGGTATAACCAGTGTTGGCAATTTGAATCTTTGAATCCGAACTAATTTGGCGGGGAAAAATTCGACCGGATTAAATCCGCTCGAAAAAAAAATTGAGTCAAAAAATTTGAATCCGTTGAAAAATATTTTTCCGTATTTGGATTCAAACAATTAGTAAAAAAAAATAAATTTAATTTGAATCCGGATTCAAAGGTTCTAACCGTATTTAATTTGAATCCTTTGACTGTTATGTCCATCCAAACAATAGTTAGCTTTAATTTCTAGTTAGTTTAAGAATTTTTAGCTACTTTGCAATTCATCCAAATATTTGGATGGACATAACAGTCAAAGGATTCAAATTAATTACGGTTAGAACCTTCAAATTGCCAACACTGGGTATAACTGAGTAACGCCAAATTTTTTTTTATATTTTAAACCCTCCCATTAGTCAAAATGTTCTCAGAAAGTCGGGCATGAAAGCAGAGTTTTGAAAAGTGGCTTGGTTAAAAAGATATGACCTCGTGTAAAAAAAATAAGCATCTTTACTTTAAACAGGTTGACTAAAACCTCTCATATTTAGTGGTTTTGCCTCGTTCGATTATGAGAATGATGGCTACAGAGAAATAGAACTAGTCAAAATATGCATTAAAATCAACAACCAGCTAGTAGATGAACTGTCAATGGTTTGTCCAAGCTCAAGTGCTGCTTCCAAAGCCAAAAAGATAGTGCAAAATCTGAAAGAGGTTTGCTTTCTAACTAAGCAAATTCAACAAAAAAAAATCTAAATATATGCAATTGTAGGGAATACCCAAGCAACAGTTCGAAGTAAGCATCAAAGCATTGCTCGGCCAGTCTTCCAAGGTAATTGCCCAGGGCACGATTTCACCATGGAAAAAAGATTTTACTATGCGAGTGAAAGGTATTTTATCAAAATCTCTATTAAATTTAACCATTAAATATGTTTTCTTTAGGCAATTTTGCCGGTGGACGTATAAAGAAGAAGCTAGAAGAGCAGAAAAAAGGCAAGGAGAAGCTGAAACTGATAGGCAAAGTGAATATTCCCAAAGAAGTATTTACAAATGTGATGAAGCAATAGAAGGAAAAGTTTATTGCTGGTCAAATTATTAAGCTAGTTTTGTTTTGTTTGTTAAATTTGTTGACTAGGTTGCGTGTAAATTGCGGGTCGGACAAAATCGGGCCAGAAAAATCCTCAAATTCGTATCTTTTGGACAGTTTGGATCCAAAGACATGAAGCAGACTCTTGAGAGCAATGGAGAGATACAAAAAAATGTCGAAAGTTTACGAAATAAAAATTTTGTGTGGTCGGATCTTATTCGACCCCATTTTGGCGACCCACAATTCACCATGTTCCGTTGACTAAGGTCTCCTTCCCAAACTCATTGCAGAGCCTATAATCTTAGCGATCCAAGATTTGAGTGAACAGATATGCCAGATAGTTTATTAACACAGATCATCCATCTCTTACATTTGTCTTTGTAGAACTCTTTAAGCTAAAAAAACTTTTAGAAATACAAGTAAAAGATGTCGATGTTTTCTGTTAATATGATACGCTATCTGGCATGTTTGTTCGCCTACACCTTGATTTGTCCGGATTGTAGGCTTTGCAAGGAGTAGTCAAACACGTTTATGCGATTGTTAAATCTTTGAGAAAATCAAAAATGTTTGGATTTCTTTTTTAAACACTCTTTTTCATTGGGGAAGCGGTACAACTACATCATAGTTAGATTGTAATCTTGAATTGAGAGAAATAAGATAGATATACATCAAATAACATGACTGATTTATTAGTATGGTATAGATTGTTTAGAATTTAAAGTTTATACCTCAAGTCCTCTTCCGCCCATCACTGATAGATCTGAGTGGACAAGGCGTGAGTCTCATCATAGTAGGAGCTATGCTTCAAGACATACAGACTAAGTTCAAAAAACCTGAATTAGCTGAGGAAATGAAAGCAGAGCTGGACAAAGAATAGCTACATCAGTGATGGATCTATTGTGTTTGCTGTTTTTACCTTGTTAAAGGTATTTTTAATCTTTAAAGAATTTATTGTTTTATATGCCGTTTTATAAGGCTCTTCGAAAGCTAAAAATCAGAACAAAAAAATTTATCCAAAGGCCAGAGCTAGCAGACGACAGCAAAGACAGAGAAGAGAGCCAGAATTTTGACCGAAAGCAAAGGCCAGAGCTTAGCCCAGGCGTCCAGTTTGACACTCCAATTTGTTGTATGATTAGTTTATAAACCTCTTCTCCGGTTCTTTGAGAATGGCTATAAGTTTTGTAAAATTGTGGTTGATATCCTTGCTCCAATCCAAGGCAAACTATACGTTACTGTTTTTCGAAGCTATGGGTATTTAAAAGCTCTGAACAAAGCAATGAACCAGTCCAAGTTGTCATACAATTTGAAGCTCCAAAAAGACCATTTTCCCATTGAAAATATCGAACTTTGCATTTTCTTTTTTTTTTTTTTTTTTGCTATACGAGAGGGCATACATGTAAAGTCGAATGGTTTTCACGGCGCATAGATTTTGGATTTTTGTCTTTTTTTAGAATCTAAATTTCTGGTATAAATGAATTTCTTTCCACGCTGAAGCCAAACTCTGTGACCACTTGCCACCTCAATAAACAGAAGAAGAGAAAGAGAGTAATGCAGTGTGGAGAAAATTTGACGTAAACAAGTGTGTATGTGCAGCAGTAGTAGTAGCGCACACCGTCAATCATTTCTAGACGGTCTCTTTTCCCTCTCTCTTGCTCTAAAGACGGAGAGGAAAGGTCACTACTATCTACAAAGCAATAAAATAGAGTGCACAGAGAAGCAAAGAGAAGAGAAAATGTTTGTGTATCTGTCCATCTCCTTCTTGTTACACATCCCTGTGTGTCTAACCACCAACAAAAGCTAGGGCAATCAATATCTGGTGACTGACAAGCGTGTGTCCGAATACACATTTGCTTAAAAAAAGGATAGGCCCAGGGTAGGAATCGAACTCACAGCAAAAAAAAAAATTTTGCGACCCCGCCATTATGGTCCTGCTTGCATATGGTTTAATATTCCATTTTGTATCAAATGTAGCTTAATTTCCACCAGATTTATTTTCTTTTAGTTTCTTTATTTATTTCTTTGTATTAATTACAAACACACATTGCGAGCTTTTTTCAGGTCTCCAGTATTTTATTTTTATTCAAATTTGTCTTAAATTGTTTCTTAGAGCTCCACTCAGACTTTGGCCAAACACCTTTAGCGAAACAGGTTTGAAATGGTTTCAAAGCAACAATTTTTATTGTGCTTTCACACATCTTGTACTTGAAATGATTAGCAGGATTTGGTAAACATATTGGTAATAAGAGCTGTTAAAGGTGTTTTTAAAAAAAGTTGGGAATTCAGGCCATTTTAAATTTGTTATGTGGTTTTTGCTTGATACAATCCACGAAACAAGCTTAATTTGTTCCACTTTTAACAGTATTTTCCCTTAAATTGTCATTTTCTTCATTTTTATCTTTCATATCTTCGAGATAAATAGGTGAAATATCTGGGGAAGGAGTTATTGCTTACAACTTCCACTTTTCTTTTTCAATTCAAAAGCGTTAATGCTTCTTTCACTCAGCAGTTTTGGGTTTTCTGTGTGTGAAAGACTATCTTTTTGTATGCATTTCACCCAGCTGGCTGCTTAATGTCTTTGACCGCGAAGCAAATAAACTTGATAGTATCCTAAACTAAGTATTCGACACCAATAGATATCACACATTGGCTAAGCCAGATGGATATCCATTCGGTGTAATCTTTTCATTTTTTAAGTTTTTCTTTCAGGTTTGTAGGTGTCGAACAGTCGTTTGAGCAAAGTTACAAAAACTAACAAATGCCCCGTAAGACGGTAATTTTCCCCTGTAAAACCATTTTTAGAATACTCTAATTGACACAGCAAAAAGGGTTATAGAGCCTAGAAGTAAGAAAAAATGTTTAAACCAAGTGGATGCCCACTTGATTTGCTTGGTGTAGAGACTATCTAACATGGCTGTTGTTGGTACATAAATGAAACTCGAAATTACGGACGGAATTACAGAACGAAAATTTAACTGGCTTTGGCCCTAATTGGCCGTATGCTTATTGAAATCAGGTACGCAAGCAATATTGCATGTATGACCTATATAGCCTATGCATGCACCACCATTACTCTTGCCTTTTTTATTAGAACAGAACCAGGCTTCCTTTCTCTATACCTCTTTTCCATTATATCCTATTCTCTCAAACAGCTACGCCTATATGATTCTATCTATAAGTCAGAGAGCAAGAGAAAAGAGAACCCTCTCACACCACCACTACCACCACTACCACCACCGCTTTTGATTGGTGTGTTGCTAGTGATGGCGGAATCCCTCTAAAGAGCAGAAAAGAGAAAAAGAGTTTCCCTGAGCAAAAGAAGAGCCATAGTGTAGACGTGTGTGTGTGTGTGCCTATACACCAAGCAAAAGATGTGTGCGTCTTTTACTCTTTTTTATTGGTCTCTGTTGATGTTGTTGCCCTTCTTCTAGTCATTTTTGCTCCCCTGCTCAGTTGTTTGTTGTGGATTGGTAGAAGCTGTTGGGGGTGTTTGTGAATGGGTGTGAGAGCAAAAAGTTTGCGGCCCGCAATACGCATGCTTGTTTTCTGGTTTGCCAGAGTGAAAATATTTATTTTTAATGGGCTTATTGGCTTACTAAGCCCCGTGGCTGTTATTCATGATTGTATTGGCTTTTACTGCTCTTTTTTTTCATTCGTAATCTCTTGTTTTTGATGTTCTCTGTTGTTGCTGCGCACAACAAGGACAGGATAATAAAGTTGAAAATTTTTACTTAGCAATCCTGGTGGAAGATGTGTGTGCCAGAGTAGCAATTTAATCTGCAAGCTGTTTTATCTGCTTGACTATTGGCATCATAACATCCAAAAAGCTCATCGGGTTCATCAGTTTTTTTTAATATTTACCTATTTATTCTCTTTTGTCAATTCCGATATTGATTGACACGTGTAAAAATTTCAATTCTTTTCTAAAATACTCAACCGTTTCTCTTTGAGAAACCAATTCTATCTGTAGCACGCGTCTAATTTAGTTAGTTTAGAATAATCTTTTTTTGGAAGGTAAAAGTCTTCTTTTTGCAGCTAATTTTTACTTCTCTTTACATCAATGGACTTTTGTTGGGCCTTAGAATCCTAAAAACTTGGGTTGAAAATCTTGGCTGTGTTCTCTCTGTCTCTTTGGCCTAAAACTAAAAATTAGGACAAAAGAGAAAATTACCCTAGGCCGACAGCAAAGACAGAGAAGAGAGCCAGAATTTTCGATCCAAAGCTTTAGGCTTCCCATTTCAATGACGTCCTGTAGGTGTGGCATTTGAAAAACATTTTTTGTTCTAATTTTCAGCCTTGTGTTAAATTTCTTAATTTTTGTAAAATTTAATGCTTTATGTGTAGTTAATTTTAAATTTTCTTATAAGCTTTTGTGTGTGGAATCCAATTTTTTAGTCACTTCATAGACTTTTGCGTCACTTATTTGCCTTATTCAACATTACATAAAAAGCACCTAGTTTTCTTTAGCATTTATTTTTTATGATTTGAGATGTCTGTCTGCAAAAAACCTTTTTTCTGACTGTCAAAGAGCGATAACAGTCATGGCAATCGAGCTTAAAGTAAAGAAAAAGCTCGATTGGTATGAAGAACTAGCAGCATCTGGTGGAAAGGCTATTGAAATTGAATGTTCACGCGATAACTTTAGTGGCGATGGTCTCTATCTAGATTCAGCTATGTTTGTCAGCTCGCTTTCAACTTCTATACATCATTTTTATTCCTTAATTTTCACCTTCAAGATCCAATCTTAGCTGTGCAAAAGTTTATATTTGGCTCTTTCAATGTGCTTTTTGTGCTCTACACGTATTTAGATAGCCGAGATTGTAATACTTTTGACTGAAGGTGCTTATATAAAGGTTTTTGGAAATAACTTAAAGCTCTTTACAGGCAGTTATATGGTACCGCGCGCACTTTTGTCGGATCATAAATCGCTTGCTTTCAATGGTATAAAGAATTTGCTAAACCAGATATTATCTAGGTATATGAGACGAATTCGGGTGTTTTTCAAGAGTGCCAAAAAGAGGGCTCTTATCTGTACATGCTCATATGGCCGAAACTCATTTTTCGCTGGCTTACTGCATTTTTGGACATATAACTAAGCTTTAAGCTTAGGGTGGGTCTGCGTAGTTTAGTCGTGAACTGGAGTACATCCTGTTTCACCTAGGCTTAGTGGTTCACGGGACATTAGTGGGAAAAATGAGTTACAGCCAAATGAATAGTAGCCTTTTTGTCATTGAGGTGATGATCTTTTGGGGGGTCTGAACGCAATAAATGCCGGCTCGGTCTCCGATCTATTTATGTCTCTACTTTTAAGTGAAGGTTATGACTTTAGCATGAAAATCACCCCATTTATATCGCTTTTTACTACGTTTTATCCAAACAAAGGACTTTGCACCGGTTGTTTCAGCCACTTTTTGGTAGGATCGATTAATTTTTGTCTTTTCTCCAGCTCTGTCTTCTTCTGTGGAATATGATAAGAGTGTTACTTCTGATTTTCGGTTTGTTTTCTTCCACATGTGTCTATTAATTTGGTGTGTTTGGCGATGAGATAGGCGTGGGACTGCTGTCATTTTGTTTGCAACCTATATTATTATGGCCAATGGATAAAAGAATGGATTTGATGACAGCTTTCTGCACAACTAAATTCTACTTTATTTTCCTGACTAAAAAAGCTGTTGCGCCGAAAATTTACGGCTGTACAAAGATTAATAAATTGGAAACTCGATATACAGACATCTCGTCAAATTTTAAGTTGTTAAAAAGCAGTTAGAAATTCTACATCTTTGCACAGCCAAAATTTATCAGTTTCCTAATGAGCTAAAAACTTATGGTGAATCGACTGCAGAATCCACGCCGATAATTAAAAAGTAGAGCCTTACTAATACTTTTTATCTCGAAAACTTGCAAACTCCCGAATTCACCAACATCTGCGGGTTTTCTCTATACAGTGCTATCAAAAAATTTACTCTTGTTAAAAAGGCGGTTTCTCATCTACTTCTAATTAAAAGACTTATTACTGAGACGATAGTCCTAGATAATAATCAAAAAATTGTGTAATCATGTTGTCAGGCTTAAAATCTCAAATTTAATTATTTTTCACGCGTATCTTTCATCGCTAAAAACTTAATTTACTTACTATTTTACTAATGTTATCTCTTGATTGCTTTTTAGATACTAATCTTTGCATTCTATTAAAGAAAATCCTTTCTTTGTGTAGGTGGTGTTCACTAGCTAAAGAATTTGAAAAAATCAATTTTCAAAGTGACTTCTCGAGTCCTTTGCATAAGCTATCTTATAAATTTACTTGAGCAATACCTTCAAATTAGATATTTTAGTGCAAAGAAGGACATAATATCAGGCGCATTCACCTCCTCAACAGCATCTACGCACTTTCAACTACAAACTTATTCCGTCAACCTTTTCTGTTGTGAGCAGGCAACTACCGCTAACACAAATCCTCTAGTCTTGGGAAGAGCAGACTATCATATATCCAGCTCCTTGCCATCCGATGTGGGGCGAGGAGAACAGCAACACCGCAGAGACAGTCACTATTAATCCGTGGGCGGCTGTAAGTCTAATTGTTTCTTTTAATACAGTCAAACCTCGATACATTACCAAATCCTCGATGTAACGAACATTTTGGCTGGTCCCCAGGAGTTTGTTATATCGAGGTTTGACTGTAGACACAAAAAATTTTGAAACTGCCACGTCTAGCAAAAATATGATTACTTAACGAATAAATGCACAATATGCAATTTTTGTGGTTCCTGGTCGGAAAAGTTAATTTTATAGTTGTACAAAACTTTTTGAAACCTATCAAAGAGTTTTTTTCCCCAGTTATTATATTGCGTCATTCGTGAAACACATGTAAGCTCTTTCATAGATGGAGATGCCCCTGATATTTACGATAATGTAGGATTGAGCTTCACTTTTCACTTACACACTTCAATTTCACTAATTTGAAAAACGTAATATATCTGGACCCTTGAACTTTCTTCCATCTAAGCGCATATCGCATATCTAGTATTGTAAAAAACCAGGGGTGCCCCCAATTATAGGAAAGCCCCTATGTAAACGAATAAGAGATTACGACTACTTGCTACAAAATATCGGTATTACGGTGTGACAAAGAGGACGGTGGCAGTGACGGCTTACTAGGTGACGGCTGACCATTTCTACAAAAAAATTTTTGACAAAAATGTTACTTTTTGTCTTGGAAAATTACTTATAAGTGTTGTTATTCATCGGGCATATATAATTGTATTTTGTTTTCAGGGATTGTCCCAGCCACAGGCATGGCAAGGAGCAGCAATGGGACGTGGTAGTAATCAGCCAGTGGGTGGTGTACCGGCAGGTAGCGGGACCTACCGAGGCGTAAGCGCCCAGCAGCAGAGGCAATGGGATCCTCCACAGCAAACACTACAGAACAGCCTAGCAGGATCATGGGCTCCGGCAGGTCAAATGCCTTGGAACCCCTTACCACCGGGAGCTGGACAGCCAGCCAACACCTGGCATCTACCTCAACAGCAGCAACAGGTTTGCTCAAATACCTAAAATGGTCATTCGTAAAAAGATCACTCGTAAACGCTTTAAAACGATATAATCTTGCTTTTGGGCTGCATAAGTTTTGTCCTCTTCATCTCTTATGACGTTAGTTGGATACCTGGGCATAAGTTTTGGTTACCATATTCTGAATGACTTTTCAGTGGAATCCTGCATCAAACTCGCCTAGTGGTACCTACGCAGACCAAGCCAAAAAGAACATGCCATTGACGAGAAGTGGCGGTCCTCCATCTCTGGCAGCGGCAGCAGCAGCCGGCAATGTACCTCCCCGACTCTTTCCTGAGGGCCAGCAACCCCTTGGTAGCAGTAACTGGGGAGGTAAACCAATATTGCATAAGTTTATAGTCAATAATTACCATTAAGTTCAGGCACAGTCAAAGTGGATCAGCAAACTCCATGGGATACTGCGGGTAATAGTGCTCCAGCTCCTCAACCACACGGAGGTGACTGGAATAGTGTTGGTGGGGGAGGGACTGGTCGATGGGGCCAACCCGTTGGAGGCAACGTCTCAATAGCTCCTCCAGGAGCAGCAACTGGTTGGTGATTTTACTTCACATGTAAAAGACTGTCATTACTTGTGAGTCGCAACTTGCAAGCAAGAGATTGTAAAAGTTTGTCTATATAAGCTAGGAGCAAATGTATTGAGGCACTTAACCATCGTTTTTGCATATGACTCTCAATTCTCAGATTTAGGTTGGCAACCAAGTGGACATCCTAACAGCCTTATAAATGCTCCACCAGTGACGGGTGGAGCAGACTGGTCGGCTCAGAATCCAACAGTTCTCGCCCACCGAATGAATCCAACCCAACACCATGACACTACAGGAACAGCTCACTGGAATGCAGGTGCTCCACCACCAGTTGCGCCAACCTCATTGATGATGGTTGCCACTGGTGCAGGACCTCCTCCTACTCCTAGCTCTAATTGGTGTCAACCAATCACTGGTGGACCGGGAGCCGGTGGTCCTCCACCCACTGGCACTGATCCAGCCGTTAGTTACAACAATTTGCAGACTGCTCCTATTGAAAACTGAAAAGGAAAGAAAACATTTTTTAGAATCGCCTCTCTTATGATCCAAATCCACAGACTCCAGGCCCTTGGGTGGCTCCTCAGCCGGCTGAGATGAACAACGACATGATGTGGCATGACCCCAACCCGAAGCAAAAAAAGGTCCAAAGAGACACTGGTACTTCTGTCTGGGGAGATCCCAGTGGACAAAGAGGAGTAAGCTAAACCTGGCTAAACAGAACTTTAAATTTGATCAACTAGAGCTGAGGGTTACAAAGGGTTACAAAAAAGCGGGGGTATATGCCATTCAGCCCATTCATTAACTAACAGCCACTAACAACCACGTTGATTATACCGGTTTTTTGGTCTAAAAACACTCAAATACCTTACCGAGTTACAAAATCACAAAATTTTTGAAGGAAAACAAAATATCTACAAGTGCACTTTTCCCTTGGCTCTTCCTTTTTATTGGACGTTACCCATAACAGCTCTTTACCCCTTTTAGGGTACAAAAATAGACCAGGGGCGGATGGAACACGTATTTAGCGGCAGTTACATTTTGGAGGGCGGGTGTTAGGTGTTTATACAGTCAAACCTGAATAAGTCGACACCCCTAAATTCAAAAAAATGTGTTTGTGGCATTGTGTTTATGACCAATGCTCTGCTAGTGTCTTCTGGGCATCTTGTATATCAAAATTTAGTTTAGATTCTAGGCTACGTTTTGGTATACAACATGCCCAGAAGACACCAGCAAAACATAGGTCAAAAACACAAGGCCACAAACACATATTTTTGAATTTAAGGGTGTCGGCTTATCCAGGTTTGACTGTATTACATTTTTGGGGCGGGGAGGTTGGTTTATATAATCCAGTAAAGTCAAAAAATGTTTTAATTGACGCAATGGAAGATAAGAAATGAAACGCTGTTGTGCCTTAGATGTAAACTTTTTCGAGAAAATATTTTAATAAAAAGTAATATTTGCAGGAAATTCGGCGGTGGAAGGACGCTGAGCAAGAGCAGTTTAGTTCAGCTCACATCGCAGTCCACGCAAATTCTAGCAATGCCGACTGGTCTACTCTGCCATTGATCCTGCCAACTCCAGCTTTTCAAGCCCCCACCAATGAACCCCAATCTGGCTGGGGAGAGCCACCCCAGCAAGGTGGCGCATGCCAACAACAACCAGCCAATGTGGATATAGGCACTAGTGGATGGGGAGCGCCTGCAACCACTGCCAGTGTATGCTCTAACAGCATTGCAACATCTGCTGCTACCTGGCTACCGGCCACCAGCAATTCTTCCCAAGATGGAGCAAACAATGGTGAAAATGGACAAAATTCTGAAATGGTGAGTTTTTATTGTCAATAAGATTCTGAAATGCATGTATCTGGGTGATGACAAGACAGGACTAATGAGTTATGGGGCCAAATCGATATTTCTACAAAAACACAAGGCTGTCGCAAGATTATTCCTAGTTCAAGTGACCGCATGACGCTTTGTTCTGCTTATCTAACAAATGATGTTTATATACACAGTAGTCCGACAAAATCTAGCCACTGAAAAAATAAGCTACTGTGATTCGTTTACCCTAGTGAATGAAGCCCCCAAACAAAAAGTACTTGGGTTTTCTAGACACTTTAATCATATAAGAAGCATTTTTCCACCATTTTTTTGAGAGATGAAGGGCTGTTTGGGAAGTGGAAGGGACAATTCACCCACTGTGCAATATTTCTCGCACTGCAAAAGCCATTTGATGCGATTTAGAAGCGCCCATTTGAGCGTTTCAAACAGGTTTTTAGTCAAAAGAGTTCAAACCAAAGATTTAACTCGTGATTTACTTGTACTCATAATTTTACGGGTCACGCCTTATTTTGATTCATTTCTTCTAAAAACCGTACGGCTCTAGTAAGACCATTTGTGCGTACCTGAATTTTCCTCTCAGTGAGTACAATACGTATTGAAGGGTTATGATGGCCCAGGGTATCCACTGTTGTGAGACCTTTTCTAGGGTCACATCAGTATTATCTGTCTGTATTTTGGCTAAAATTCACAGAGGATTAAGAATTTAGGTTTGTGAATAATAAAACACAGATATAAGCATCCCACTAACTACAATTTTATCTTTTACATTAGAGTGATCTGTAAACGTGAAGTGTTGTGGTCACTGTTTTGTGAACATCAGTACCTCTTTCAGATCTATCGGCAGAACCAGCAACAAAACTTAGGGCATGCCAATTCCTCTTCCACTAATGACAAAGACCGTCAAGATGGTAATGGCAACAGCCATACAAGTCCACACATAGAACA
Organism: Subanguina moxae; assembly: GCA_000981365.1. Lineage (NCBI taxonomy): Eukaryota > Metazoa > Nematoda > Chromadorea > Rhabditida > Anguinidae > Subanguina > Subanguina moxae. The sequence continues at coordinate 9,670 of BBSZ01006170.1, read as the reverse complement.
GGTGGGAAATTACACATTTCTATTTGCATGTTATTTATTTGGTTTTGTGATTGAGTGGTGGTTAACTATTGTGTTGTGCAATTGTAGATCCAGCATGCAGTCAACCGAAAACTAATCAATGTGGCTGCGCTGACCTCTCCAACCGTCACATCCAACCCACAGATACTGTTGGACTTGACTAAGCTGATCAAACGATTCATGGATAAGGAACATGACTTGACCAAGTTACAGCAGCAACAACATCCACACCAGCAGAGTGCTGTCTACAAAGTAAATTTATTGTAGTGTTCTTGTCTTTTTAAGCCAGCTTACGTTCAAAACAGCCCTAACTACTTACTAATAGTTTATAGAACAAAGAGCACAAGAATTTAAAGTAATGCTGTAACCCATAACTTTTAACCTAAATTTTGTTTAAAAAACGCTGTATAAAATTTGGAAAGATGCGCTAAAACCCACTTAAGCAAAGTGTCTTTTGCCAATTTTGATATTAATGTTTCTAGGGCAAAAATCGCAAGAATTCTGAATATGCCGGTCGTTTTTACACAACCCAACAATTTCGCCTTAAAAAAATCCAACTCTCGATTTAACAGACGCCTTTTTAGAAAAATGAGTCCGTTAAAGCGAGAGTTGGATTTTTTGAAGAAAATGATGTTGTGTTTTTGAAAAACGACTGGCAAATTCAAAATCCTTACGATTTTTAGCCTTAGAGACATCAACATCAAAATGGGCAAAGATGTCAAAAATTGAGGTAAAAAAATTGTCAAACCCAGCTGTGGATCCAACTTTTTGAGCGTCCGTTAAATCCAGCGTCGACTGTATCCAAAATTGCCACATCCTGCTGAACATTAAAATCTACTTTTTGATTCTAATTTTTGGTACCTCTATGGTGCGACCATAGCGTTCACCAGCTACAATCAACCCTTGATTTAAAGACCTCCCAAAAACATTGACCCACTGTTACCGACCATTTTTTTACCTCAATTTTTGACATCCTTTGCCAATAAGTTAGTATTCAAGGCAAAAAAATTGTAAGAACACTCTGAATTTGTCAGTGATTTTTAGACGACTCAACCTTTAAAAAAGAGAAACGTCAATTTAACAGCACGCTTAAAAAAATGGTTGAACCCAGTGAGTCGAACTTTTTGGAAGGTTGTTAAATGGACGGTTGACTGTATTAACAAAGGCACCCTTTTGGAAGTAGTTTGGTACGGTCTCCCACTTGGCATCAGTCAATGCTCTCCTCAGCAGATGCAACGCTTTTGACAAATTGAATTTTAAATTCATCTGTTCCTCAATGGCTTGAATTATTTAATGCAGGAGAAATCGACTATTGGGGTTGTTGACAGTCTTGTCTGCTTGGCTTTACTTCCCTTATTGATTGCTTTCATAATGGCTTCCTTGTTGTTGAGAACCTTTCTCATAATTGCTCTTAGAATGTTGGATTGTTTCTCCAATGCGTGCTTGTTGTGATTCAGATTTGATAGAATGGAAAGCGCAATGACAACATGTTTAAGAATAACAGCGGAAAAAATAGTTGGCGTCAAATAACCAAAAACATACGGCTAAAATAAGGAACGACACACAACTCGCGCTCGAACTGACTGGTTTGTCCCAACTTGCATCCGCCCCTTCCGGTGCATCAACACATAAAGGTGCATTTAGAGAGGTAGATTTAGAGTTTGGTAGGAGTTGGGACTGGTGCAAGTTGGGTTTTTACCATATTGAGTCAAACAAAAAACTAGCCAAAAAACCTCAATTCTCGACATATGGTCAGAACAAAGTGTCTAAAAATTTTGAATAGATCTTGTATTGACAAGATTTATAATTCTCAAACATTCCTTTTTCAGAACGAGGAAGAACGCCTCATTTGCGAAATCAACTCAGCCAAGTCGGAATTGGCCGAACTGCAACGAAGCATTTGTAATGGTGGTGGTTCTTCCTCCAACATCATGGTACCTATGAACCAAGCCAATGGCAATTCCCAAAATGGTTCTTCTTTGTCATCCTCAACAGATGGCCAATCTCGTTTGCAGCAATGGAAGAAGACTAATAATGAGGACTCCAACAAAGACAGTATTGGCGTTGGTCTTCAGTCCCTCATCTCCGCTGGTCAAAGTCTTTCCATTCAATCAAATCAAGAAAATGGAGGTGGTAATGACTGGAAAAGTGGGGCATTGGACTGGTCACCACCCAGTTCGGGTGTGGGAATGGACACAACTTTTGCGAGGAATGAGGATCAATTCTTGGGTCTCAGTTCGGCCTCCTCCGCACAGATAACCAATACCATAAGTAGTTCTGGACCTACCATGCAACAGTACAACCAATTTGATGTGCATGAAACTGGACAGTATGGTCATGAGGACGCTGGCCATGGCAATGGAGCTGTGGATGATGGCCCTTTGGAGTTTGTGCCAGGCAAGAAGTGGGAATGGCGAGACCCAAACAAGGTTGCAGAAGATCCAAATGCCACTCCAGGCACCTGCAAACCCAATCCATTGTTGTCTTCTACCATGTTGGGACATGGAACGCTTTATTCCAGTGGTGGGCAAAATGTTAATTCACATCATGGACAGGCAGGAGGCGATCAAAGGGTCGGTTTTGATTTCAATTTGTCAAAATTATTGTACCGCATTCTCTCTAATAGAACCACACCCCCTAATTCAAAATCGTGTTTTTGGCCTACTTTTTCCAAACAAGTCTATTTCTGTGTGAAAAGGATAAAGCATAATCATAGTAAAATTGAAGAACTTCAATGCTTGGACCGGAGGCAATGCCACTCCATATCCTACCAACAATTCTAATCCAGCCTCTGAGATGTGGAACAACAAAGCCAGGAGTGGAAATATCCCAGCTGTAGGAGGCCCTCCTCCATGCGGCTTGATGAAAAATCGATTGATGGGACCTCCTCCTAGCATTCTAGGGCCTGGATATCCAACTGGCAATCCAGCTGGTATGCCATCAGGCTCAGGAGCAGGCAACAGAGGTCAATTTGGGCCAGGACCAGGCAACAACAACTCTGCTGTTTATTGGATTCTCTTTCAATTAGTCAATATTGTAAGTTTTTATATCTAGATTTATAGTTAAAAAGTAGAGATCGTGATTTGTTGTTTTGCAATATGCAATGTTTGCTGCAATGTAATATTTTACTAAAAAAGTCGAGTTGCAACATAAAAATCTGCCCAATAACCAATGTCCATTTTTCCCAACTTCAAAACTTTTTTTTAAAAATATCTATGCTGAATATAAGGAGCTGAATATACACTTACATTATACCCCCAGCACTCGATTACACTATACCGGCAAATGTTGATGGAATGTCGCGACGCCTATGGTGAAAGTGGTGAAAATTTGGACTACTCTATTCTCGACGAAGACAATCAAAGTGGATCCGAAGACAGTCAAAATGAATCTAAAAATAACGAACAATCATAGTGTAATCGAGTGCTGGAGCTATAGTACAATTTAGCCGAATATACTTACATATCATGAAGAAGCCATTCAAAGAGCCTTCGATGAACCCTTTGACTTCTATAAATTACCGTATTTCTTCTAATACCCTCCCCCAAATTCAGAATCGCGTTCTAAGCATTGTGTTTTTGACCTACTTGTTGTAGACAAGTCTACTGCAAATTAGCACTTAAATTGTAGCTTATTGTCTTAGCTACTACTTAAGTGGTAGCTTGCCTGAGAGTCATCTGAAAATGTTGGGTCAAAAACACAAGGCTAGGAACACGATTCTGAATTGGGAAGGGGGCATCACTAGAAGAAATAGGGTAGTTGCAATATGTGCTCAAAGATATGAAACCGATTTGTATTAACTAAAAAATTACAGAACGACCAACAAATCCAGATGATCTGCAGCCGGGTTGGCCGTTTGACAAACTTCATGATTGTAGGCCACAAAGGCCACAAAATTGCTTGTGCAAAGTTTGCTGATGGCAACATGGACGGACTGATGCAACGTTTGAAAGAAGCATATATATTTGGTAAGTAGTCATTGCTTTACCACAGCTACATACCTTCGTTAATAGTATAAAAAAAAATAATATGGGCAGTAAAATTCAAGCAAATGTATTCAAAGCCTATTTTTGACATGTCTAGGGCGAGCCTGTAACTCGCAATAGTATACAGTAAAACCTTGATATAACGGACCCCCGATATAAGGAAGCCCTTGATATAACGAACATTTTGGCTGGTCCCCAGGGGTTCGTTATATCGAGGTTTGACTGTACCTTTTGTGAGTTCACCCACGTCATGTTAGAAATCGAAAAATCTGCAACACACTATGGTTTTTATGATGAAAAATGTTAACAAAGTAACTGCAAAAACGTTGGGAGGGTAGGAAATCTTTTCAAGCTGTGGATTGCAAAATACTGGATGTGATTTATGTTGCTTCTAGCTCCTCATCACATCAAAGTGGTACAGGACGACGAATTTGATAAAATGATGCGCGTCAGCAGAGCCAGCAACATGCAAGTGACTAATGTATGGAGTGCTCCTTTACCTCCTCCAGGCAGCGATGGAATGGCCCACTGGTCGGGAAATCAAGCCTCAGAAATGATGATGGGTCCCCCACCCATGCAACACTTTGGCGGTGCTGCTCCAATGGACGACATGGGGCGTCCTTATTAAACTTCTAAGTCATAGTCTATTGGCCACCAACACCTCTCGTAAAATGCTTAACTTGTTGCTCCAAAATTAATTATCATCTTACTTCGATTCTGGTCTTCTGAAAATCGCTCCTAGAAACATGTGTGTGTGTAAAAACGTTCTTTGAGACTAAACTGCTAGAGAACCCGAAAAATTGTACAAAGCGATGATCATAGGGTGGTAAAAATTTCATACAAGGAGATGGGTTTTGTAAAACTGTTGTGAGAAATTTTATTTGATGGGTTTTAAGAAACTTTTTTCGTCAACAAGATATGATCAACAAATGAAAAGGAAGTTGCTATAGTTTTTTGGTTTCTCTAGCTTTTTAGTTGTTCCTGTTAAATTTTAAAAAAATGTGACTTTCTCTTCTTTCTAAGCATTTAAGGTTATGGAGATAGAAAAGTTTAACCTACAAAATATCATCTCGCCTCAATCAACTTCTTGCTCCTTCACCCATAATCATTCCCCATTCGCTTCTTTAAAATATATGCATGTATTGGTGTGTGTGTGTCTGTTTAAACTATCTTAAAAAACGGGACAAAGTGTCTAGATCAAGTTTTATTACCAACAAATACCTAAAATGTCAAACGCCGATTGACTTGTGTGATTCAACCATCTGATGATCTTATTAGCCTGCTATTGTTGTAAGTATCTTGTTGTAAATGAGTGTTTAATAATTTTCTTATCTTGTTGCTCCGTTTAAACCCCATCTAGCAATGCCTAAGTTTGCAGTTAAACAACTACTACTCCCAATCTACCGGTCTGCCTAATCATCATTCATATGTTTTGTGCTTTTCTCCACCTTTTTAGTCCATGTCAAGGACACTTGTACTTTTTTGCTTCTCAAAATAATGGAAAATCAAAATAATGGCTTCCTGATTTCTCTCAAATAAGTTTGTGATATTTTGTAGTTCCACTCTTTGCCACAACTTTAGTTTATTGTGCAAAATAGCTATGTTTTCTCAAGTTGGTAGCAGGTGCTAGCACGCACGTCTTGTCTAGCTGTGTAACCGCACAGGTCTGCACTGAATATATAAAAAAAACTTTGAGCAAAATACACATTTGAGTGTAACTATGGGTATGCAGGACAATAAAGTGAAGAATTTTTCGAAAATGTTGATATTTTTGTATAAAATGACTCATTTTTTTATTTTGAGCCATCCTATTAGTCAAGATGTCCTGAAGAATCCGAATTTGAAAGCAAAATTTAAAAAACTGGCTTGCTTACTAAGATATGACCAAAAGTTGGTATACCGACGTTTTGGAAAAGCGACCGCCCTACTTTCAGCCATATTTAGGAAATAATCAAGTAGTTTTTTGAATTTTGCTTGAGGATAGGACTGCTAGGAGCATTTTGATCACCAAGGTGCTGCCGAATAAAAAAATGCTGTTAAAAAACAGCTACTTTTATTCATAGAATGTTAAAAGTTTCGAAAAAGACTTCCACACAGCGTTATTTTACCTGACTGGCATTATGATGGTAAGAGAAAATTTACTCTTGTGGGTCTGATTTTTCTTCTGTTCAATTTTAATTTTATTTGGTTTTGCAATCATTATTTTCTTGCAGTTTTTGTATATTTCTGGTCTATGATGTTCCAACACAGTATCATTTCCTGAGTAGGTTTTAAAAATGCCCATGAGAATTTAAAGAAACGAAATTTTTGAAATTTCGTTAATATTTTGAAAAACCTAGTAAGGACAAGTGATATGATGTTGGAAACTAGAATCGCATGGATTAGAAAGGTACAGAAAAAAATTCTTAGAAAATTTTAATGAAAAATGTAATAAAATAAAATCAGATGCCAAAAAGGTCAGTAGATAAAAAAAGACGAGCCCAATGATCCGCTCATTTTCGTCAGTCTCTTTAATGAGCATACAAGACTTGTGTGGAAACACAATAGATAACCACTTTCTTAATCTAAACGCACACATTTATGATCTCTTTTTAATTGGCTTAAGTATAGACTGGAGGAGAGAAATAGGCTGACTTTTACCATTATACACTTGCTTGTACTGCAAAGTGAGCTGGATTTTGTGAAAACCATTTCTCTGCTTGTGTACATTTATTGCTTTTACATAAGCGACTAGAAAATTAGTCTTTTGATTTATAAAAGTGTTTACTTTTTTCTCTCAAATGGTCGAGCAATTCCCTTAAAATCTGCATCAACTCTTATCATTGCTTCAAAAAAACAAGACGATGTACTTTTTGTTTAAACCGTGTTGTTTGATCACGCGTTTTTGTATTTTAGAGTGATTCACCAACAAATCCAGAGACAATCGAGGTATTTGATGTTAATTCTTTCCAACAAATAGCTTTTACTTGACTCATCTTTATTATTCAATGCTAACTTTGTGTAATTTATCTGCTTAAGATATTTTTGTGGATTATGTAGGGAAGCAACTTCTCTTTTATTTATGCTTTAAACTTTAAGACTATCATACGCAATCTGCTACTAGTGTTTGTATGCAAGAAAGTGTCCTTTTGTAACTTAGAAAATTTTTTAATTTGAGAACTAAAATCTGATACTCTGACCGTCTGATGGTTGGTGACATGTGCCGATATTAGAATTATAAATATATTTGCAGTTGGTTTTTTCAAGTTTTTTCAAGATCATAAGCGAATTTTACTATAAATGTATTCAAAAACTCAACTATAGGGTTTTAGTTACAAAAAGAGTGCTACCGTAAATGCTATAATAGATGGGCAGCCTAAATTCCAAAAAATGTGTTTGTGGCCTTGTGTTTTTGACCTATGTTTTGCTGGTGTTTTCTGACCATGTTACATACCAAAAGATAGCTTAGAATATGGGCTACATTTTGGTGTGTAACATGCCTAGAGGCAACCGACAAAATATAGGTCAAAAACAGAATGCTACAAACAAGTTTTTTTTTTTAATTGAAGGTGTCCGTCTATTCGAAGATTTACGGTATGTCAAAGAATTCTTTAAAAGACTTTAAATTTAGTTTTTTCTCTTAATAGGTAGGGATGGGCACTGGACGAAGTGTGGGGTAGTGGTGATGTGATTTTTGAAAGTGTGGGGTTTACATGCTGGGATTAGATACAAAAAACCTGTATGCGGGCGTGTGGTGATTGGTGATTGCCCTATATTGCCCATCCCTACCAATAAGTAAATAATGAGAAGTTGCCACTCTTCTAACTTTTCATTTCTTTCCATTACTGTATTCATATTGTGCTGTGCAAATTAGTGTCTCTCAACTGAGCATATGCAAAAAAATATCTCTTTGCTGATTATCCAGTCAAAAGATGTGTGCATCGATACCCATCTTCACTGAAAATCCAGGTCTTCTAAGGCATTGCTGCTGCCTACTCCCATCGACCGGTCTACTACTTGCGCGGGTCATCTTCTAGCAAACAAAAATTGTTTCTCTTGTTCTTGCGCGCTGCAGTTAAAGCAAGCAAACCCCATGATCATCCAACTTCCAAATGGTATATGTGAAGTCTCGTCGTATGCTGTGCGGGTCTCCCTGTACTTTTGTCGTAGTCCTGCTGCCTATGCGCATTTTGTGCAGTCCAATAGGAAAGAAGTTAGAAGGAGAACAAATAAAACTCCACACCAGCTATATAATCCTAGATGCAAATGAGACGTCGAAGGCGGCTCAAGCCCGGCTACCGATACAAGCAATTTATTTTGATGTGTGGTTAGTGTCGACCAAGTGGCTGAAATTTTCTGTATCTTTAGGTTAAATTTTTTAGCCGCTATTCTTTTGCAAATCAACTTTATCGTGTTCTCCACTACCGCTTAATTGTCGCTTAACTATTATTTTTGTCATCAATAATTTTGAAAAATGAATATGTCTGCTTGTAAACTCTAGAGTAAACTATTAGTTTTCTGTTTTTTTTACATCTTTACTTGGGAAATGTAATCTAAAATGTGAAACGTGTCGAATGTTTGCCTCTTTCTCACTACTATTGCTACTAATATTCTTGATGAGTACGTTTAACGCAGAAACTACCGTATTTTCTCTAATAATCCCGTGTCTGTGGCATTGCGTTTTTGACCTACTTTTTGTAGATAATTCTTGAGCAAGTCACCGCTTAAACTGTAGCTTATGGTCTTAGCTACAATTTAAGTGGTAACCTGTCTAACAATTATCTACAAAAATTAGGTTAAAAACGCAATGCCACAAACACATTTTTTTGAGTAGGGGGTGGGGGATTATTAGCGAAAATACGGAATGTACTTACTGTCTCGGATGATGGATTTATTTTTTTCTGCACCGATGATAAGATCTCTATTCAACTCTGCTAAATCATAGACTCTCCAAAATATGACTACTGTCACATATGTTTTTATTTGCCCTTAAACAATTTTAATACCCTAAAAAGTAGTGATGTGCATTTGCCTTCGGGCGGGATTTCGGGACGGGATTTTTAGCCAAAAAAATTTCGGGATCGGGATCGGGATTTTGGAAAAAAAAAATCGGGATCCCGTCGGGATCCCGAACAAATTTTCGGGATTTTTTTTCAGATGGAAGTTTCGGCTCTATATATAAACGAAGAACAAATCCACTTTTTTAACACAAGTTATCTCAATCACAACAACGATTTCAGTAATTATAATGAAGTGACGGAAGTGCTTTGTTCAGAAAGATTAGCATCTCGGCGTTCTCAGGAAGTAGGTTCGATCTTCTATGATCATATACGTCGCCGGCAACAGAAAAAACTTGTTCGCTTGGCTGGCTGGTGGCAGGAGCAGATAGAAAACGACGTGCAAGCTCGGCCAACATAGGATAGATTGTCTTGTGCGCCTAAATAGAGCTTAATATTTGGCTTGATGGTATACGCAAATAGTCCACAATAGCACGTAAGACGAATTAAACTATGAAAAATTTGCCTACTATTCGATAACTTCCAAAAGTTTAGAGGATCGCCCTCCCAATTGATACATTTCAGTTTGCTGTAAGCTTGTACTTCCATCATAACATCATTGACAGAAGTGGACGCTTCATTCACGTCATCCATGAACAGCTGATTGTGGCGATCAAAAAACGAAGACGA